>JAJIBD010031734.1:0-59691 GCA_021461705.1 Cryptotis parvus
TGAAATGTGGAAAAAGAAACCTATTGGAGGAGAAACTGTACAAGTCCTATAATCAGTATTAAAAACAGTTATTTTGACAAAAGTGATCATCTCCTTGAAAAATCAAATTTTAATTCAGGAAGATTGATTTCAAAGGAGATTGCTATTCTTTATTCATGCTGCTTTGTAATCATTCAGATGCCAGAAAGGGTAGCATTGAGCTTATATTTGAACAAGTAAACATCCATAACGAAAATGTCATAAGATCGCAAGACTTGCCCAATTACTTATGTATACTTACATTCTCTTATCATTAACCCTTTTAACCGTGCTGTAATCTTCAGAAATTCTGCATTGCTTCTCCCTGTCTCTCCATAATAAAATCCTTTCCCTGCTCCAAATTCCATGAAAACCACCATTTCTTTTCTTGTTTCTTTCTCTCTTTCTTTCTTTTTTTTTAAAATTTAAAATAATATAAAAATAATTTGAAAATAATATTATATTCATAGTCTACATTAAAGACAAGGTATAACTCCTTCAATTTGTTATGCCTGATATCCGGGAAGCAAGTTAGTGTCTGGTGGCAATTTGGGCACATTGCAGGAGCGCACGAGCCAAGAGACCTTTGTACACAGTATATGTAAGGTAGGGATTTTTAAGTATTTATATTCTAATACTGTGATTCACCACACTGTGTCCATAAAAAAGCTTTAGGCTTAAATGTTTCAGCATCGAAAATGTGCCACCAGTCTCACTACAGTGTACTGACTCTTCCAATGTCCCCTTTTCTCTCCCACCACCCCGTTCTGCCCACCTTAGAGGCGCAGGGAAAAAGTGAGATTTACTTCATTGCTTCATTACAACACAACAAATGAGATGACTCAAACTTTATATCATCTCATATGCACACACAGAAAGTCATAGTCGGGAATATACTGTGGCTTTTGGTTAGTGCTAGGTGATCCTTAGTGTTACTCTTTGGCAACTTAGTAACTGTTTAGTAAATTAGTAACTTCAGTGTTACTGTACTTTTGATTGCGTCCATCTTCTGTGCAACTTTCCGCCCCAAACTTGCTGTGACCGTTCCACTGGCTGAAAAGTACATGAGAAAGCGCGCAGTTGTCCAGGAGCTATAGATCTGGGGCAACAAGTTGGTGGCCTGACAGTTTGATGAGGGGTTGAGTTTGTGGAGCTGAGTGACTTCTATGTCAGGGATGGAGGGGAGGCTGCAGGGAAGGTGTTGCCTTCAGCAGAAAAGGGAATCTGTCACCACCTGATTCCAAGAACACCCTAAACTTCTCAAAAGCTTCCACACCTGTCTACCTGGGAAGATTCCGCAGTTTTGTGTGTTCTTTTGGAGTGCTGAGGCTGGGCTGTTCTTCTGCCGCAAAGATGATCACCATTTCTTTTCATCTTTCTGTTCTCTCCAACAAACAATTCCTGGATATACACTTCAGCTTGATTCTTTGTGCATTCTGCCATTCCCAAGCAAACACTAAAACCCCAGGGAAGGGATTCCTGGCAGAAGCTTGCATTTTTTTAAAAAGACTCTTCTCCTTTTGCCCTCTCCTAGTTAGACTTTCGAACAAAATTCCTCACTTTCAAAGGTAGGTCAAAAATTTATATATTGTCCAGTTGCAAAGATAAGCAAGTTAGGAGTTATTTTTTCACCAAACTTTTGGAAGTGTTTTTTTTTTTTTTAATTATGCATTGTGAGTCATTACACAGCTAACATAAAAAAAGAACCAGTCTTATTTATACTTTTATGTGTGCTTGTTTGTTTGTTTTTTGGATCATTGCCTAGAAATGCTCAGGCATTATTCACGCATTTAGGAATTACTCAGGCAATGTGCTTGGGGGCACCAGTGAGGATGCAGGGAACAAACCCCGATCTGCCACGCAAGGCAAATATCCTACCTGCTGTAATGCCGCTCTGGCCCAGATTTGCATCTTTAACAGCAATCTTTGAAAACATAATTTAGTGGTTAGAGGCTAAGTTTTGATGTGTGGTTTAGTTAGCATTATATCTGTCTTAGGCAGGCAGATGTCTCTCTTATCTTTTTTTCCTTCCTGTTTTAAAAACAGCCAGTTTTACTTTGATACCGGAATTCATCTAACAAAATGTTTTCTTATTTCGAAGCTCCATCTGACCATTGTGTGTGTTGTGTGTGTGTGTGTGTGTGTGTGTGTGTGTGTGTGTGTGTGTGTGTGTGTGTGTGTGTGTGTATTTCCATTCTTCTGGAACTTATTCTTATTTCTATTCACTTTGATTTATGAAACATTTAGAATTTTAAAACCCTAAGATCTCAATTTCATATCTTCCAAACTGTAGTCAATGTAAGTGATGTATGACAGTGGCTCATCACCTTCCCCAGTCCCTCCTGCTGAGGAGGGAGCTGGTTCAACATTTAATCTCATCTGGCAGTGAGGCAGGCAGGTAATGAGGGAAGGGCCCAATGGCAAATGGAATTTCTGAGAAGTAATAATCTTCAATGGTCCTGAAAAGAATTAGGGGCCTAGACTGATAAGATCTTCCTGGCACCAGTAACAGATAGTGAAGGATGGGACGCTCACCTCTTAGAGAAGCTCCCCAGAACAAAGGTCAGGGAAAGGAATTTTAAAGAAGACCAATCCACCACTCCCATTACACTTCCTCAGTCCCCCACCCCCTGATAATCCCACCTCTGCAATGGGACTCTTACCTAGGTAGAAATCCCATATGGCTGCAGCTTAGAAAACCCTATAAAAGCCACCTTCAACAAAAGAAGGACGCTTATATGCATATTCTAGCATTCATATGGCCTGGCACATGTGGGCCTGAGTATGTGATAGCCCGTATCTCCCTTCCTAAATGTGCACTTTCATGCTTCCATATCTAATGCTGGGATGTGTGTACAGGTGCTCGCCACCTTTGAAAAAAGCCCATGTTCTCTCTCTTGAGTTCATTACTCTCTCCACATTCTCTCCCCTCCTTCCCTTTACTCAGAACCTCCAAAATAAAAATCAGGTTGTACTTCACTGCTCCTCTCCTCGAATTCTTTCTCTTGAGAGTGAAAAAGACAAGAACCTGCAAGGCCTACCTGCTGCCGGTCCTGAAGCCATAGACATAAGCCACAGGAGGGGACCCACTGACTTCAGCAGGAGGACTGTTACTGCAGAACTTACAGGAAAGGCCCAGATGTAAGCCAGTAGGAGAAGGATTCAAGCTCTTCATAAGACTTGGGTCATTTTCATCATTTTCTCCCTGGGTTTTGCTTAGCAAACCATTCACCATGACTCTTCCTAAAGACATTCTTATGCAATAATATAAATGCTCTTGAACTTATTTTGGCCAATTTTCATATCAGATAGTATAGACATTTAGAGACCCATTTAAGAATCTATTTTTCTCAAACCATAGCTTTTACATAGGCCAAATATTATTACACATGAAAAAATATTTTAATTAATATTTAATTATACCACCGTGAGATTTACAATCACAAAGTTGTTCATGTTTGGAGGTTTTGGCCTCCACAGTGTTCCAGCACCCATTCCACACCAGTGCCCACTTCCCACCACCAATGTCCCTGATTCCCCCCTCCTCCCACTTAGCCTGCCTCTATCAGGTTCTTACTATCTCTTCTCTCTCTCTCTCTCTCTCTCTCTCTCTCTCTCTCTCTCTCTCTTACCTTCTCTACATTGTGGATTATACATACACTTAGAGGTTATCATGATGTCTTTTTCCCCTGTATTTAATTTCAGTTCTAGATTGGTATTAGGCCTTTTGACAATTATTTGTAGCATTGTTCCCTCTCTGTCTTACCTAACCTCTGATTCCCCCATGTTTGGTGAATTTCTACCTCCTTGAAAAGACCTCCTGATCCACGTTTCCACACTGACCTTTACACGGGAAAAAAATTTTTTCTAATTCAATACCCATAATTAAAGCCTCATTTAGGGATTAGATAGAGTGAAGCTTAAATCCACCATCATAAAATAAAGCAAACAAAAAACCAAATGCCAAATATAAACACAAAAAAACCACCTCTAGATGCAAAAAATCTCCCAAAGAGGAAACAGGTAAGAAGCAACAAAGTCTGTTTATTTGTTCATAGAAGCTTCAAAATCCTGAAAGTCCTTAATCAAACGAATGAGTATAAACAGTTTGTCACACACTTTATCTCAAATGACCAGAGAGTCCTCAAAACTGAAAAATGCCTGGCAAATGATATGACCCACGACTTTTTGATCAAATACACTCAGGGCTTTGAGTCATGGTCTTTGGAGTTCTTCAACAATTTTTAAAACTGTTGCTCTCCATTAACATAGTACTTAGGAAAGCTGACTTAAAGGGGAGAGCTGGGAGGGTGTCTGAGATGAAACAGGACCTCAGGAGCTATTGGGGATTTAGACATCACTTTCCCCTCCACACACAAAACACACACACACACACACACACACACACACACACAACTTACCAGAGCAGTCTATACACACAGGAAATCAGCCATTTCCGCTTGCTGTAAGCTGTTTAGACAGCTCCTCTGACCCATAAAATCAGAGAGGGCAGTCTGACTGAAAGCCGTGGTTGAGTTCCAAATTCTAGTTGAATGAACTCAAGTTGAGGCATCTGCACCGTAAAAGACAATACTCAGGATGCAAGCAGTTGATGCAGGAAAAGTTTAATCCAGTATGAGCAACCTGAAAAATATGGTGGACTCCAGGTCTCAAAGAAAAAAACATCTTGGTCTTAGGCTGGGGCCTCGGGCTTATCAGGGGCTTTGTTGGGAAGCATGCTAGTAGAAATGAATGGTGTGAGCAGAGTAGAAATTCTGTCTAAAAGTCAGCTAGGTTGGCATCAGAGATTAACCTGATCCTTGAGGGATGATAGTCTGTCCCTTGTGACATGATCAGACAATCTTTATTTTCAGAGTCAGCACAATAACCCCTTGAAGACATCTTCAAGAAGACCTGTTATTATTGGTTTTCTACCTGGGAGAGAGGAATCTTGGGAAAGACAAACTTTAGAAGCACTCCCCAGGGGGACCTGTTAATTTCCCTTTATTCCAATCCCCATCTGTAACTAGATCTAGTTTAACGCTGAATTCACAGAGTATGAGAAACATCCTTGAGCTGAAATTCAGGACAAACACCAAGGTAGGGGAAGGGGGCAGGGGTTGGAAATAAAGATTGTGTGAAGATAGAGTCTCATATGTTTGATTGCTTACAAAATATGGTATTTTTAATCTTTAAATAGGATTGCTACTTCAGATCTCAAGGATTCTCAGAACTTAGCATCTGTCTAAAACTTTTTATAACGGGTTCAATTTTGGTTGGTGTGCTTCTCCCAAGATGGTAGAGGGAAGTAGGAATGTGGTCATTCACACAACATTCTTGAAGTGTGTTGATTGGGCTTGGTGTTTTCTCTCTGTCTTTTCAGAGTCTTACACACAGTGAAAGCTGCTATAAAGTTGGATGTTAAAAAAGTCGATGCAAATTGTGTGTGCTTCTATTTATACATAGCATCACAAGATTATGGTTTCAGACAAAACAAAAGGATTGCACAGTTTTGGAAATTTATTTATGAAACAGAATAGTTGGTAGTTAATAATATAGCGTCATTTCTTTCAGATTAAATGTTTCTCCTTCCTATAATCACTGTGTCACTGTCTTCCCGTTCATCGTCGATTTGCTCGAGCAGGCACCAGTAACATCTCCATATGACCTGTCTCACGCAAGTAGAGTCCAACGGCACCTGCTTGCTCCAGGAACATAAAAGAGCCTCAAACCATTCCATCAGGTCATGGGAATGAGGACTATAATTGTTACAGGTATCCGGCATATCAAATACGACAGGGTAGCCTTGCCAGGCTCTGCCGTGCAAGGGTAGCATACTCTTGTAGTCATCTCAAAATCCAGCATTTATTGATGAACCGCGCAGCCACCCCTTGCGGCAGCGAGCTGGGCTGTGATAGGGTGGTCTGCTGGGTGGAGTTCTGATGAGGAGGAAGTCCGGATGTGGAAAATGGAGGTCCTCATGGAGTGGGGGTGTCATCTGGCTTGTTGTGAGGCTCTGCTGGGGTGGCGGGCCAGGGCTAGAACCTGCCATCTCTCCCGGCACCTCATGAACAGCTGGGCACAGTGAGAGCCAGTAGCAGTTCTGCCCCATGTCTGTCACTGAGTATAGCCCAAAATCAAAGAGAGAGAGAGAGGGGCCGGAGTGATAGTCCAGCCGGTAGGGTGTTTGCCTTGCATGCGGCAAACCTGGGTTTGATCCCGGCATCCCATATGGTCCCCACGCAGTGTCAGGAGTAATTCCTGAGTGCAGAACCAGGAGTAACCCCTGAGCAGGGTGTGACTCAAAAAGCAATTGAGAGAGAGAGAGAGAGAGAGAGAGAGAAGAAAGGAAGAGAGGAAGAAAAAAGGGAAAAAATTACAGCTTCAAAGTCAGCAGTAGGCTGATCGAGAACCCAGGGCAGAAGTCACTTTCTGCAGAAGTCCTTGGGCATTCAGCACATCACCCCCTCATAAGCCCAGGGCCCCACTCAGGGGCCTTCCTATAATAATTTATCTAATTACAACTATAAAGATATGGAAATTTATAGGCAGTCAAACTGCAAAAAATAATATTAAAGTTTTTTAGCTTTGTGAGCTAAAATATGAAGGTATACAAAATTACCCTGTTATTTAAAAGGGCTACAGAGACATTTTGATTTATTTAGTCAATTTAAATGTGGGGAAGTATATATATATATATATATATATATATATATATATATATATATATATATACCTGTGAAATAAGAAACATGAATTTGTCAAAATGACATAGAGTTCTCAATGCAATGAAAACAATTTACCATTTTGATGATTACCACTGAACTAGTAACAGTACTACTACTACTACTACTACTACTACTACTACTATCAATGCTAATGCTTATTGTTGCTACAGATGCTTTATGAGTAAATATTTTGTATCATATTTGGCCAGAGTGGCCAAAATGAATCCCATAACAACTCAATGATATGATATGACTACTATCTCATATGTTATAATTGAAGAAATTGGGCTGGAGAGCTTATCTTTACACAGTAAGTGGCACAGTCAGAATTCATATCTGGACTCAGTCATTGCAAAAATATTGGTGCCAGAGTGATAGTAAAGGGGTTAAGTTTCATCCTTTATAGGCAGCTGATCCCAGTTAGATCCCCACATGGTTCCCTGAATTCCAATGAGAATAACCCCAGAGCACAGAGCTGGGAATGTGGGAGAGCCTGGGGTGTGGCCCCAAGTCCTGCTCTTAAAATGTTTTCTCTTAAATATAGAGTATTTAAATAGTATAGAGTACTTAAACATAGAGTAATATATTCCAAAATCTGTTCCATAAAACAAAATTTTTCATTAAGGTATCTTGAAAATAAAAAAAGGAAATATTTATATAGTTAAGTACATTTGGGATTGAATTATATAAGTATAACCTCAGTGTAGATTCATAATGCATGCTACATTAAAAGTTGTGAGAATTTTCCCAGAAAAGAAACATATATAACAGAATGCTAAAATTGCTGTTTTAACTAGGCATCAAAATGAAATGAATGTAAGATTCCCAAGTGAGTTGCTAAGTCACCAGATGTAGACTGTACAAGTATAATATCTGGAACTTATTCCATAATTTCTGCACAATTTAAGAATACAAAAGGATTTTTTGTGACTTTTTTTTGTTTGTGTAAGGTGTGATTGGTAATTGTGCTATGCGTAGCTGGCATTTTTCGTTTGGTAGAGTTATCATATACTACATCAAGCTAGCAGACAAAAGATATTCTATAATTTAATGCAGATTGTTTCCATTGAAATTGAAGCTGATTCCTTCTAGGAAATATAAATATGAAAGCTCTCTAGAATGTTGTGGCCAATTTAGAGCTTGGTACTGGATGGAAATAAGGATGTCTCATTGCTTCCCATTCACCAAGCATGAATTGTAGAAACTAACAGGTTCAGAGCCGACCAGTTTATGGATTTGGTGCCAAAGAAGGGAGAGTACAACCTGGAGGGAAATGAAGAGTAAAAACTTAAGTCCTGATAATTGATGCTGGAGAGGTTTCCTATGAGGGTTTGTTTAAAGAATTCCTTAAGTTGACCTATATGAGTCATCATCACCATCTACAATATCCAAAGAAGATAGTCACTTAGCAAAATAAGAATGATACATCCTCTTACCTCTTATCCCCTCCCTCATCGATGGTTGGCAGATAATAATACAAGATGATGAGTTGTATTTGAAATTTAGATGAACAGTAAATAATTTTATAATATGTATATTTCACGCAGTATTTTAGACATACTTTTACAAAATTGCTTGTTATTCTTTTGAAATTCACATTTAGCTAGGCATTGGTTTTGTATCTACTAAATCTGGCAGGCTTACATTCATCCCACCATTCCTGAAACAGTTGATGAGTAAGTATTAGAAGAGAATGGAAGGAACAGAACTTGCTCTTTTTCTCTACATTAACTTTGTGTTTGCAAATTTATAACTTGTCCCAAATAACAAGTAGACAAGTCAATCTGTCTGCCAAGGTTTGAGGCAGGCATGACTGCCATGCTGAGTATTTTGGAAAAGATTAAGAATGAAATGTGAAAAATTATATTGCAAGTCTACTCCAACTATTTCTTATGGACGATGTAGGTCTCTATGCAACTTTGTTTCTGAGTCTGCTTCTTTTCAGAAAAATTATTATTAACTCCTCCTGGAAACTTCTCAGAAGGATCCTCCATGGAATAACTGTAATAATTAATGAAAGGGCTGCACCGGGAGAATTTGACAAAACTTTTGCTTAGGGACCAGTGGATAGATAAGTATATGAGATCCCAAAAGGTTTTTAGGCAAAAGAATACACAATTCAAGCCTATTTAAACATGTTTATGGTTCGTGGACTTAAAAGTCTGAATGTAAGGAGGGACTTCAGGGAGGATTGGTTGATCTATGCCCAGGTACTTTTTTTTGGGGGAGAGGGGTGTGGCAGGAGGCTGCATGTACTAACAACATTTATTTACTTTATTCTCAAAGTAGCTTTCTTGCTGTTACTAAGTGTGGTTTCAAGTTTCAGTAGGGCCGAGGGAGGAGAAAGCAATGTCGCTGTCCAGCATTCCGGAAAGCCAGATTGGCGGGTCACTCCCCTCACCACGTGGGCAGGGAATGGAATGGAATGTAAGCCCAAGGTGCGTGGAGGCTCTTTGAAGCACCTGGTGGATTCTCAACTTTTATCAAAAACACTAGAATTGTGTAGGCTGGGTAAGAATGGAGGCTGGGAAGACCACAAATGTCCAGTTCAGCTGGGAATTTACATTTCTGTCATGGATCCTGTATTCAGAACTAGCTCCATGATGCTTCCAGGCAATGTGAAAGGGCAGTGGGCCCCAGAGCTCTGAGGGAAGGCGACAGGCAGAGAGATATGTTAGATGAGCACGCAGGGATTGAAGAAAGTGGCTGTTTATCATTTGGAAGAAAAATATATTGTTATCTTTAACAATGCATATAACTGTACCCATGTGTACAATTAGAATGTTAAAAACAACAACAATGAAGGCCTATGGATTCTAAATAAACTCTTAACCAATATCCTCATTTGAAAAATGAGTGGCTTGAACGAGATGATCTAGACAATTGATTTGACCACAATGTATATGTTACGTTCTATAAACATTTTAAAAACAAGCTCTTAATTCTATTTACCAAGTGTGTTAGTGATATTGTCGGCATAAAACTGAGTACTGTAAGCAGTTGCCATAATTTAAAAAGGCAGAGAGCTAAATTTCTGCTTGAAATTTGGTACACTGAATTAAATTGAATTTTTCTGATTTTAACTAAGTCTTTAAAAATTATATTTGGTATTTCCTAGACTACAAGAGGGCTTCCTCATAGTTCCTCATTTCTGCATGACATTTTCTAGGAAAAAGAAACATTTTTTTTAAAAATGTTCATAAGGAAACTATTAGTATTTTCTATTTTTTTTTTTTTGCTTTTTGGGTCACACCTGCCCAGTGCCCAGAGGTTACTCCTGGCTCTGTACTCAGGGAATTACTCTAGGCGGTGCTGGAGGACCATATGGGATGACAAGGTCAAACTCTGGTAGGCCATGTGTAAGACAAATGCCCTACCTGATATACTATCGCTCCAGCTCCCCATTAAAACTGTATCGATCTGAAAACAAGAATGCACAAAAACATAAAGGGCAAAAGAAAAAATAATTGGGGGACACAACCAGCCAAGCTGGATAAGCTACAGACCAGACCCACAGCTGTGCAAGCAAGTTTAGAACCAGGTCCTTCCCAGGATCTTGCACATATATACACTGTAATGATCATAGGTGTAACAAACTGGGGAGGCCCGATGGGAAATTGGGAATGGTAATGTCAGACTAGAACTTACAATTGAATGTACACATAGAGACTTCCATGTTAAATAGTAAATATCTGTAGGGCAAGCCACAATGTGTAAGAGGAGAGAGAGAGAGAGAGAGAAAGAGAGAGAGAGAAAGAGAGAGAGAGAGAGAGAGAGAGAGAGAGAGAGAGAGAGAGAGAGAGGAAGAAGTGTCCTGTTATAGAGGCAGACTGCAGGTAGGTGGGAGGGGAGTGTTATGGTCATGGGGCACTGGTGGAGGGATGGGTGCAGGAACACTGTATGATGGAGACCCAATTATGAGTGTGTTTGTAATTGTATATTTCACGGTGGTATAATAAAAAAGGAAAAAAATAGAAAAAATTAATGAAAAGACGGTTTAGCACTGCCATAATCCATTTGTCACTGTTGACAGTGTTGCCCAAGAGGGAGTGGCCACAAAATAATTTCCATATCCCATTGGGTCAGTGCTTTTACAGGACAAAACAGAAGCCCGGGTAGAGGCCATGAGATCTCCTTTATAGATTTTTGCCTACTTGCTGTAACATTTTCTGGGAAGCCCTTCAATTTAGGTTCTTACCTAAACTGACACCTTAGATACATAAAATTATAGGGACAATTCTCCCCCCTAAAGAAACAATCAGAAATAAAAAGGGTTGCCTCTAACTCCCTTTCTTATCATCTCTTCCCAATTCTCCACATGAGTTAATTATTCCAGATTGCAGTGTTGTAGCAACAAAATTCTAAGCATGAAGAGATTCTTAGTTTTCCTACATAAAAGCAAGCACAAAATGTTCATGATATTTTTTAATTTCTGCAGAAGTTAGATGTTAATAGGCTCTCCCTGTGCCCAGCCGTCCACAAGGAGTCCGGCAGGGATGGCGGGTTCTAGCCCTGGCCTGCCACCCCAACAGAGCCTCTCAACAAGCCAGACCCCCCCACTGCATGAGGGCCTCCATTTTCCACATCCGACTTCCCCCTCATCAGAACTCCACCCAGCAGACCAGCCTATCATAGCCCGGCTCATCGAGATCCACCCTGTAGCAGTCTTTTTTTAAAATCCGGCCCAGGTGTGCTGATCCAGAGACTCACAGACATGGAGCAGAGCTGCTACTGGCTCTCCCTGTGCACAGCCACTTACGAGGTGCCCGGCAGGGGATTGCAGGTTCTAGCCCTGGCCCACCACCCCAGCAGAGCCTCGCAACAAACCAGACCACCCCCACTCCATGAGGGCCTCCATTTTCCACATCCGGACTTCCCCCTCATCAGAACTCTTCCCAGCAGACCACCCTATCACAGCCCAGCTCGCGCAGCTGCTTTGCGGCCTGCAGTTCATCAATAAATGCTGGATTTAGCGATGACTACAAGAGCATGCTACCTGCATGGCAGAGCCTGGCAAGCTACCCACTTTGTATTTGATATGCCAAATACCTGCTAACAACTATAGACCTCATTCCATGACCTGATGGAATGGTTTGAGGCTCTTTATGTTCCTGGAGCAAGCAGGTGCTCTTGGGCTCTACTTGCATGAGACAGGACATATGGAGATGTTACTGGTGCCCACTCGAGCAAATCAATGATGAACAGGAAGATAGTGATAGTGATAGTGGCAGTGTTGTAGCAACACAATTCTAAGCATGAAGAGAGTTCTTAGTTTTCCTACATAAAAGCAAGCACAAAATGTTCATGATATTTTGAATATCTGTTTTATTTTTGGGTCACACCCGGCAATGCTCAGAGGTTTCTCCTGGCTCTGCCCTCAGGGAATTACTCCTGGCGGTGCTCGGGGACCATATGGGATGTCGAGGATTGAACCCAGGCGGCATGGCCGGCCGCATGCAAGGCAAATGCCCTACCCACTGGGCTATTGCTCCAGCCCTGAATTTTTGTTTTTGATGAAATACTTCGAACACTTGATGACCTATATTTATAGATTTCTTCTGTTCTTTATGTTGTCAAAACTGTAAGCCAAAAAGGCTTTAGTTTTACAAGAGATACCTTCCCTATATGTAGCAATTCCTCCTGTCTTCAGAGCCAAACATTCATACCTATAGCTTATTAAGTTCATCTATTCCTCCCTCTTTCTTCATGTATCATTTTTATAGGGTAATATATGTATATGCTACATGTATATGTTTATAAGTAGATACTCTAATCTCTCTCCACTTGCTCCTCACTCCTCATTACACCTCACTCCACACCTCAACTCGAGTCTGCTATAGATACATACTCTACAAAGGTTGGGAAAGGGAGTTACAAGAGGTAATGGACTTTAATTACAAAACATTAAGGAGTGGAAAAGCTCTTAGTTCCCTGGGCAAACTAGCAGGGGACCTCTCCCCCAGAGAGGGATCCTGTCCTGGGGCTCTAGGCCTGCCTAGGACAGAGATGGGATTCTGGCATGTTGTTTTCTCCTTTTCTTAGCTGGTAAACAATCATCTTAATAATACTTCTAGTTTTTTTTTCCTGCTCTGCACTCAGGAATTACTACTGGCAGTGCTTGGGGACCATATGGGATGCTGGGGATTGAACCCAGGTCAGCTGTGTGCAAGGCAAATTCCCACCTGCTGGACTATTGCTCCAGCCCCAGTTCAAGTTATTTTGTACCAACATAATAAGAGATGCAGACATTTATCTACACTTAGGATTGAGCTTATAGGGTGGATATTCCTCGGGACATCTAGTAATATATTCTAGTCTACATTCTTCTGGCTAGGTGGTTTGTTTCTTTTTTTCCTAATACCAACAGAACCCTTAAATCAGAGTTTGTCCCATGGTTTTACTCTTAGCTTATTATATTGCTCAGGACATTTGTCTGTCCCATGTCGAGGCCAGAGTACTTACTAACACCTTGCCCTGAAGCCATCCCATCCCATGATGGACCTACTTTTGGGGTGCATAGAATTAGAATCAATCTAAGGGCAACTGAGGTTTTAAGTTAGTAAATATGATGGATGTCCAGCAGTAACTATTTTAGAGTTAATTTACTCTTATGTCACAAATCATAGCCTTAACTGTCTTCTTGTTTTATACAAAAACGCCTTTGCTCTAGCATAAGAATATGTAAAGGACATACAGTAAAGAGAAAAACAGCCTTTCATTTACAATACAAAGCCTAGGGCTAGCAATTAGGAGACAGAGGGCTGTGAACAAAGAGTAACTGAACATCACGAATGTTGAGGATTGAACATGGGTCAGCCCTGTGCAAGGCAAATGCCCTACCCACTGCTCTATTACTCTGGCTCCCCAAAATAGTGTTATCCTCATGTTACAAGTGGAAAAGCAGAAGCAAAGACTATCAATAATTTGCTCAGGGTAACAGACTTTTACTAGTGATGCTTTTGTTATAGTTTTCAGGTCAAATTAGTCTGATTTTAAGTCTCACTCTTACATTTATTTTTCACTTCTATATTTTAAGGTATTTCTGATTTTAATTAGGAATTATATATTTTCTAGGAAATTGGAGAAATTTTGAAATAATGAAAATGTTAAAATAAAAGAAACTATGACATTGGTCATAAGAGGACTTTTAATTCAACCAATCAAGACACTTTTCAGGCCATTTTAACATTCTTTGCCTAGTTTATTATTCTAGCAGTATAGAAATACATACATTACCAGTTATTCCATTATATAGTATGCCCCCTCTTGAACACATCTGAAAGAAAATATCTCCTAAAGAGATTCCTGAATCCTCTAAAAATTCATGATTTTTGGGTCAGGGAGTTAGTACAGTGAATAAGATGCTTGCCTATCAAGTTCCTGCCTAGGTTCAATAACCTGCACCATGTACCGTTTCCCAGCTATGTCAGGAGTAATCCCTGAGTACAGAGCTATGGGTAAGTCCTGATTCCAAAACTAAACAAAAAATTTCTATATTGTCTCAGAAAAAATTTTTTTTTCTTCATAAGTTACTTTAAGTTTACAGGGAAACAAACCTCAAAGCAGCATTAGTCTAGAGTTCTATTGGGAGAAGTAGCTATAGAAAGGTAGAGACCTCAGACTGACTGGAAGGGCTGACCTCTATGGGAAAAGGAGATGGAGAGGGTAGTCAGTTTTCACAGGTTGGTTTATAGTGAAAATAAAGTGTGATAATACAAATGAACCAGTCAAAAGTTTGAGCTAATAATACTCAATAAACGAATTTCACTTTTAGTCCTCATTTAAGAAAAGCATTGTAAGGGAGGATAGTAGACTCTTACTACAAATATCCGCCCCTGAGCATTTGCTTGCTTTACAGCAGTACTGTTACAATGGAAAGCAGATGAAAGGCCAATGGTTCTCTTCTGCTAAGAGTTAATGAGCAGACCTCAGGGATCCTGGAAACTAGAAAATTTTCTAGGTAAAATGTAGTGATAGAGAGGGGCCAGAGCGATAGCCCAGCGGGTAGGGCGTTTGCCTTGTGCACGGCCGGCCTATGCCGGCCCAGGTTCGATCCCTCGCATCCCATATGGTCCCCGAGCATTGCCAGGAGTAATTCCTGAGTGTATAGCCAGGAGAAACCTCTGAGGATTGCCAGGTGTGACCAAAAAGCAAAAAAAAAAAAAAAAAAAGGTAGTGATAGAAAGAATAGCGGCAGATAATACAGCAGGTATCACAGCTTACTCTGCATATGGCCAACCCAGGTTTGATTCCCTCCATCCCATATGCTTCCCCCCCACCAGCACTTCCAGAGTAATTCCTGAGTGCAGAGCCATTGTTAAACTCCTGAGCATCATTGTGTGTAGCCAAAATAAAAGAAGAACGAAAAGAAGGAAAGTGTAAAGTCAATGTTCTTCATATTAAAAAAGTATAGAAATTCTTGCTTTTCTTTTCATTTTATTTATTTGGGGGTGGGCTGTCAAGATACCCTGAAAACCCTAACAGTACTCGGGGCCTCCAGGCTCACAATTTGAGGTTCTTGGGGATCATATGGTGCCGGGAATTGACCAGGGATTGGGTGCTTACTAGTTGTGTGTTCTAACCATTGCCTGTCTCCCACCCACACATTGCTTTATATTAATTTAGTTTGTTTCATTTTCATTGATTAAGAAAATATATTTAAGCACCATGATTTACAAAGCTGTCAGCCAGGAATCCAGGCATACAATGTTCCATCTCTAATCCCACCACCAGTGTTTACGTCCTTTCTCCAGAGTCCACAGGTTTCCTCCCTCTTCTCCTGCATGATCTAGCTTGCCTCAACAGGCATGTCTTAATGTTCATCTATTGTAGTTTGTGCCATGCTTACAGGTGTATTAGCTCTAGTGATTTTGATAAATAAAAATACCTTGCCTCTACACCTCCAATTTATCCCATCATCCCTCATCTTTACCCTTATATTACCTCCAGGACACTTTTCTTGCTCTGCCTGTTTCTTTCCCTGACCTTCTATCTCTGTATACTAGGGTCAAGAGTTTCCCCCCACTGATTACTGGGATTCCCTTGTTATGTTATTCTATATACCACAGATGTGTGAAATATCTTGTGTTATATGTATAAATATATTCATATGGAATATGAAACATATAATAAATTTAATATCTGGTATTTGTCCTTATGACTTATTTTACTTAATATGATATCCTCCAGTTCCATCGAAGCTGCAGCAAATCGCATAATTCCACATCCCCACCAACATAGGTTGTTTCTAGCCTATCTGATAGTATACCATCGTGTTGGTGTGAGAAGAAAAGCTTTATTGTCATCTTGATTTGGATTTTCTGATAATAAATGGTGATAAGCACGTTTACATATGCCAACTGGTCATTATTTTGGCTGCACAGTATTCCATTCTTTTACTTGTTGAATTCTTTTAACTTGAAGTTTTAAAAGGAAACATACAAACGTAACATACCATAATTTCATTATCCCTCCTCTGTGGTTGAACATTTGGATTGACTCCCTATCCTTGTTTTAGTACTAAGTGCTTCAGTGAAAAAAAAAGTGTGCATATCTTTTCAAGTGAATACATTTTGTCTGGGGTAGATGACAAGAAATGATATTGCTTTGTAATATTAAAGTTTTATTCTTACCTTTTTTAGTGCCAAACCCAGTGGTGCTGAGGGATTACTCCTGGCTCTGCACCTGGGAATTACTCCTGACAGTGCTCATGGTACCATAAAGGATGCCAGGGATTGAACCCAGGTCAGCCATGTGCAAGGCAAACACCCTACCCATTATCCCATTGTTCCATACAAGTCAAACACTCTACCTACTATTTCATCACTCTGGATGAGGGCCGCCATTTTCCACATTCAGACTCCTCTCTCATCAGAGCTCCACCCAGCAGAAGAGCTGATCATAGCCCTGCTCATGCAGCTGCTTGAGGCTGCGCGGTTCATCAATAAATGCTGGAGATCAGAGGTGATTACAAGAGTATCCCATCCACACTGCAGAGCCTGCCAAGCTACTTGTGTAGTATTTGATATGCCAAATACCAGTAACAATTATAGACCTCTTTCCCATGACCTGATGGAATGGTTTGAGACTTTATGTTCCTGGAGCAAGCAGATGCCTTGGGCTCTACTAGCATGTGACAGGACATATAGAGATGTTACTGGTGCCTGCTCGAGCAAACTGATGATGAACGGGAAGACAAGTGATATAAGTGACCCTTATTATTACCCTTTTTTTTAAAGAAATTTTCCTTGAGCTAAATCATACAATATTCCTACAAATATCGCAGCGTTGTTCTCTTTATACCACATCCTCACCAACATAAGTTGTTTCTTGTCATTTTGACATATGTCATTCTTGATGGCTTGAGATAATAGCTCATTGTCAACTTGATTTGGATTTTCCTGATATGGGGATGAGCTCTTTTTCATATGCCAGCTGGCCATCATTTCCTATTTTCTTCAAAGAAGTTTTTATTCACTTCTACACTCCATGTTTTTTGATGGGATTATTGAATTTTATGTCATTGATCTCCTTACTACTCTTTTAATTATATTTTAGCAATTTTTTGTTTTCAAATATTAAGTCTTCTAGATATATGCTATTTGCAAATATTTTATATTTGCTGTATCACTGTATCACTGTCTTCCCGCTCACTGTCAATTTGCTCGAGCGGGCACCAATAACATCTCCATATGACCTGTCTCATGCAAGTAGAGCCCAAGGGCATCTGCTTGCTCCAGGAACAGAAAGAGCCTCAAACCATTCTATCAGGTCATGGGAATGAGGTCTATAATTGTTACTGGTATCCGGCATATCAAATACGACACGGGTAGCTTGCCAGGCTCTGTCGTTGTGGGTAGCATACTCTTGTAGTCATCTCTAAATCCAGCATATTGATGAACGCAGCGTCGCGCCAGTCGGGCTATGATAGGGTGGTCTGCTGGTTGGAGTTCTGACGAAGGGGAAGTCTGGATGTGGAAAATGGAGGTCCTCATGGAGTGGGGTCGACTAAGCTTGTTGTGAGGCTCTGCTGGGGTGGCGGGCCAGGGCTGAGAACCTGCCATCCCTCCTGGGTACCTCATGAGCGGCTGGGCACAGTGAGAGCCAGTAGCAGCTCTGCCCCATGTCTGTCCTTATATTTGCTATTTTCAAATATTAATATTTTAATTTTTTTTCAATGTAAAATTGAAATATTTAAAAATAGGCTTATAAATTAGGCTGGTCTGTGACTGAATGGACACTTAAACTTGGTAAAAAAATAGAAGCTTGGGCCAACCAATTACTGGTTATTGGGGAAAAGATAACCTGGTTGAATAAATTATAAATATTAAAATTAAAATTTAACAGACATTAATATTTTTATCTTATTTGTGATGAAATAGTACATTTTGAGAAGTTATTTGTGAAGAAATAGTGCATTTATAGCATACGTGACATTTATTTGAACTCTTAATTTGAAGTTTTAAAAAAGAAACATAAACAACATATACAGGTGTAAAAAATAAAATGATACACCTGAAACTTACATAATGTTACAAACTAATGTAAATGTTATAAAAGAGAATAAACAGAGTATTTATAAAAATGTAAAGAAGAGCAAATTAAAACTAAAAGTGGATTTTCCTCTTTGGATTTACCTCCCAAAACAAATACATTTTCATATCTTCCCTAAGTAAAGTAAACTGAGGTCATTGTTCTTGGGGTTAAAAAGTAAATATTTGATGCTTACACTGCCATACTTTCTCTCTTTCTTTCTCTGTCCCCCCCTCTCTCTTCCTTCTCTTTAAGTGTTTGGGCCACAACCATGTGTCCTCAGGGTTTACTTCCAGTTTAGTGATTGATGTCACTCCTTGTGGTGCTTGGGCACCACAGTTGTTTTATTTTTGCCTATGAGTCACTAATCATTAACCTTATTATCATTTTACTTAAAAATATTCTTATTGAAGTGACTTTTTATTATAACATTATATAAATTTTATGTGTGCATAATTAAAAATCAACCTGAGTATATACTACGTTAAGGTAACCACTGAAGGTCACATATAACCTACAGTTTTCATTTTATTTTGTTTATCTATTTTTTTCTCTGTATTCCTTATATGAGTAAACTCATACATGACAAGAAATTAGGAAAATCATACAATTATTGTCTTTTTCTGGTATGTTTCACCAAGTATAATAATTTCTAGCTTCAGCCAATGTTATTGTGAATAGTAGGATCTCATCTTAGTTATAGCTTTGTGTATATATTATAGTCTACTTTTGATTTTTTAGCAAGTTAATGGTTATTTAGGTTTATACTAGTCTTTTATTTATTTATTTATTTTTTACAATGTTGTTCATGATGAATTGTTAGACATTCAACATCCCACTACCAAGCCCGCTACCATTTCCAATTTTCCTAATCACCTCTCATTCCAGATCTTCAATAATTTATTTCATATATTTTGTTATAAATAGTTTGCTAAAAGTGATAAAAAATGTTTCCTTGGAAGAAAGTTAGTGAAGATTCTTGTATCTCACCATGGAGTCATTAAGACCTTGTGTAAGAGATTACTAACTTGTTGCTACAGGTTAGCCGTGCACGTGTTTATATTTTGTTAACATAGATTGTTTGTCTTCTGCTTTACATCCCGTCCAATGTAGTGTGCTACTCTTGGTTTATCAGTGTTGTAGAGTTTGAGATGTCACCCCAGGAATTCCAAAAAGTTTTTACCAAGGTGAAAAATCTGGAGTTCAATTTTAACTGGGTGTGGCTTTGAGGCATCAGCATGACTGCTGAGGCTTCCCAAAGAACATGGAGATGGAGGTAAGTTGCCCACCACCAACTCTGCGAAAGCCTCAACGTTTTAGTCAGAAAACCCACATAATTGAATTTTTCAGCAGATTAATTTCTGGGTGAGGCTTTCCCCTGAGCTGTGCAGCATAGTGGTGATTTTGGAGTGTGGAGGTTTTTGGCTCCGAGGCCTCTGGGTGGATGCTGGGCTCATCTGTCCTCTTCTGGTGTGCCCTGGATGATTCAGCCTTGTGTGTGGTCCAGAAAAATCTTTGCAACTTGAAAGAGATTTCTTTAGGAGTCCTGGTGCGAGAAGCAGTTCATGGGCATGACTCTACCAGCTCTGTGCTATTGCATAGAGTACTGTAATAAACATGTGGAGATATGTTATATTCATATGTATATATCTAGGTTTTTATTATTCTATTTTCATATAGCTACCTGCAAGTGGGATATATGGAATTTCTATTTTAGTTTTTTGAGAAATCTTCATAATGCTTTCTATGATTACTGTATCAATCTATATTCCTGCCAGCAGAAGAGAAGGATTCTCTTCTTCCATATCTTCTTCAACACTTTTTTTATAGCACTCTAAAAATCTCTTTCTTAAAAAAGTGCTGCACTGAAAATATTGTTTCTCATTTAAAAGTAAATTTAAATCAGGTTTTCATATGTTTGGAGCAATTTACAATGTTTTTAATTTGGATTCCTGTTTATGAAACTACACCTAATTCTTATTAAAATCAGAAAGTAATTTATGCAAATATGCCTTCTGAAAGTGTAAATGAAGACCTTGAAAACAGAAACACTATTTTTTTGGTACACAGCCCAAAACAAAACAACTCCCTGTGGTAAAAATAACACTTGATAAGAAAAACAGTGGAAATTCTTTTCAGTATCTATATAGCAAAAGTATTGTTTTCATAAAAAAGCCATTGCATGTGGTTTTGATGTGGTTTTGGGCATGAGAGTGAGAGAATAGGTAATGGTCCGTTCTTTGCATGCAACATGGTGAATGGTGTAGATCAAGATTTTTTAATAGGCATCAGAAGATATAAGATATATTTAAGGGAAACTTGATACAAGAAAAAAATTTCTCTACATATGAAGATATTTCTCCACTATCACTTATCAAGCATTTAGTTTGCATCACTACTGACCAAACTCATTGTATTAGCAAGTCAATTAATTAGAGCTACTACTGCCTCACACTTTATATCATTTTTATTTTATAGAAAGAAGTATATTAAAATGTTAAAAAATATGCTCATCTTGCATAGACTTTATATAGTAAATGGTACATTTAGCCACAATACTGTATGTTTCTCCTAGTGGTAAGGGCTATATCACAATGAACATTATAAATTAATGATTTATATGTTTTCCTAAGGTATCTGAGTTAACTGTTCTTTTCAACCAATGTCAACATGAGAATGTTAATTGGTATAGTATTTTCATAATTATTGTTCAATCATTTGATGCAGAATGCTGTATTCCTCCCCTCTTGAATGTATATCTATTATTATCTAACATGGACATAAAGGTCTAGAATTTGTGAAAAGATTTAGGATATCCTGGCCATAGACAAAGAAATGATTGCCACATCATCAGTGAGATTCACTGCCTTTTTATTACATATAACATAGGAATTACATTAAGGAAAACCTTTCTTTTCAAATAGGAAACCAAAATCATATCCCAGAGACAAAGAGCTGGTTATAAATCAAATAAAAACCCTATCACTTTAGTTTCTCTAGTAGTCATACAGCTATCTTGACCTAGAACATAGAATGGCTGGTGTAGACTTCCAGCACTCCATATTTAGGAGTTATTAGAAATCAATACAAATGATTTGATTATGCAACACTTATAAAATCATTTATTTTGATCTTAGTCATTGGGGTGATGTTTCTAGCAAATCTAGTTTTGTTCAATAAATGAGAGTCTCATATGGAATGAGAATGTGCATATATTAAACTAGTTGACTCCTGAAGGAATAAACTGGATGAAAGGGCTGATCAGAATGGAGGAGGATTAAACAGGACTTCCACTGATAACCTGTACAGAGTATATGCAGATGTTAATTTATAGTAATGTGTGGCTGAAACATATAATACAATGCCTCTTCAATAAGAACTATATATATAATACATTGATATACAAAAATGTATATATGGTTTTGCCCTTACCCTCCAGGGAACTTGCTCTCTAATGGGACAGACAACAGACGAATTTATATGCAGGTTCAGTAGCTGCTGTGCCGAGATGAGGGCATGATTAGGCCTTGACTGAAGAAATGAAATAAATTGTCAACCCTTTGCCACTATCCTACAGCTTTAAGTACATGACATTTCTGTGTTAGAACGCTTAATAATATGTAAGGGTAATGAAAAGGCCTGTTCAAAAAGGGTCAGATTTGCTAAGGTCTAATTCAAGTAATTATACTTGATGAGCAGCCAGAAATATAGTAATGGTGAACTAATGGACTTATAATTTAAATAAATATTTTCAACATATTTATTTTGATTTGTATTTGTATCATATGTCTTTAAAAATAACTTACTTTTTCTTATTACAAATTAATACATGATATTCTGGGGAAACATAATAGAAACAAATTATTCTTTTAAATTAAGTTCCTTACTAGAGATGAAGTTGACATTTTTGCTCTATGATGATATAATATTTGGTATTCTTATTCCAAACGAAATAGTCTTAACATATGATACTTATGGCTGCCTCTTTTGTTCTGCATTTTTACTTAGTTTCATTTAGTATGTATTTAATATGCAGTGGTGGCTTTTTAAAAATGAGTGACTAAGGTGCAGTATTTCTGAAGGCTACACAGTTTTCCTTTGTAAGAATTTATACGAAACTTAATTTATTCAGTTAATCCTCTTCTGTTAAAAAATTTAGGAGCAAATTGGGAGAGTGAGTTATGCAATATTGATCATAAAATATTTGATGAAGAACAATTTCTTGCATTTCATTTTTGTACTTCTCAAACAATTCTGAAATAAAAATGTGTGAACATTATCTTTGCCTGTGGCCATAATTATATTACAGGGTAAAATCCTAAAGTACAATTGCTCTATAGACAAGCTTTTAAGTTTCTCTGAGAAAGGTTAATTGAATTACACTTAATTAAAAGTTCCAAGAACTATTGTCCCACCAAGAACCAATTATGACCACCTTTGTAATTGTATGTTTCACGGTGGTATAATAAAAAATAAAAAATAAAAATAAAAAAAAAAAAAAATTAAAAAAAAACTATTGTCCCTCCTGCACATCTCGAATCCCGATCAACCTGAGTAAATAATATTTAAATCTCTTCAAATTTAAGAGGTAAAATTGTGATATTATTTTAATTGAGCCATATGTGGTTCTTTATGCAAATACTATCATGCAAAATATTTTTAAATTTTTATTTATTTCTTTATTTTTTTGGCTTTTTGGGTCAGGTGTTGCTCCTAGATCTTCGCTCAGGATTTACTCCTGGCTGTGCTAGGTGGACCATATGAGTTTCAGGGGATCAAACCCAGGTATTTTTAAAATTTTAGAGAGGTAAATTTATTATTATTTGAACTCCCAAATATATGTTATGCAAATTCACATAGACTGTTTTCAAATATTTAGGGGTGCTATGATCATTTAATCTTTGATAAAGGTGCAAAGAGTCCAAAATGGAGTAAGGGAAAGCCTATCAACAAGTGGTGTTGGAAAAGCTGGGCAGCGACATGTAAAAAAATGAATTTGGACCTGTGTCTAACGCCATTCACAAAAATCAGATCAAAATGGATTAAAGATCTCAATATCAGCTTGAATCCATAAAGTACATTGAAGAAAATATAGGAAAAACCCTCTACAACATTGATGCTAAAGGCATCTTCAAAGGTGAAACATCACTAACAAAGCAACTAGAAGAAAATATAAACATATGGGACTACATGAAACTAAAAAGCTTCTGCACCTCAAAAGAAACAGTGACTAAGATACAAAGACAGTCCACAGAATGGGAAAGAATATTCACCCAATACTCATCTGATAAGGGGTTAATATCCAGGACATATCAGGCACTGGTAGAACTTTACAAGAAGAAAACAAACAACTCCATCAAAAAATGGGGAGAAGAAATGAACAGAAACTTTAACAAGGAAGAAATTTGAATGGCCAAAAGACATATGAAAATGGTCATCATCACTAATCATCAGAGAGATGCAAATCAAAACAACAATGAGATATCATTTTACACCACAGAGACTGGCACATATTCAAAAGAGCAAGAACAGCAAGTGCTGGCGTGGATGTGGGGAAAAGAGGACACTCGTCCATTGTTGGTGGGAATGCTGGCTGGTACAGCCTTTCTGGAAAATAATATGGACATTCCTCCAAAGACTAGAAATTGAACTCCCATTTGACCCAGCCATACCACTCCTGGGAATCTACTCTGGGAAGCCAAAAATACGCAGCGGAAACACCATCCCTTCTTTTATGTTCATAGCAGCATTATTCACAATAGCCAGAATCTGGAAACAACCAGAGTGTCCGAGAATTGATGACTGGATTAAGAAACTTTGGTACATCTACACAATGGAATATTATGCAGCTGTTAGGAAAAATGAAGTTATAAAATTTGGCTATAAATGGATGGACATGGAGAAGATTATGTTGAGTGAAATCAGCCAGAAAGAGAGAGACAGATACAGAATGACAGCATTTATTTGCATAACATAAATATATATGTACATATTATGATACCAGTATCCAAGGTCAAGTGAAACATGTATCAGGAGGTCTTGTCAAAGGTGGAAATTATCACAAACGTGTAGGAGTCAGAGGCTAGGTAAGACAGAAAATGGAACAGTGTGCTAACAATTATCGAGGGTACTAATACCAACCTAGAACTGAGCATTAAATATAGGCAAAAATATACACATGACAACCCTTTAATGTATGCTCTGTAATCTATAGTCTGGAAGGGAAGGAAAAGAGAAAGAGAGAGAAAGGGAAAGAAATAAAGAACCTGCCATGGAGGAGGGCTGGGGGATGGGGGGAGGAAATCCGGGGACGTTGGTGGTAGGAGATGGGCACTGGTGGAGGGATGGGTGCTGGAACACAGTATGACCAAAACCCAAATATGAACTTTTAATTGTATATCTCACTGTGATATAATAAAATAATTTAAAAATATTTAGGTGTGCTCTGATTTTATTATTTTATTAATATACACAACACAGAATTTAGGTCTGCAGCTTGCATAAATATCTTTCCCTTTACAAATTAAAGTAAAGGCGAGAGGGATAATTCAGTGGGTTGAGTGTATGCTTTGCATTCAGGAGGCCTGTGTTCAATACTTAGCATTGCATATGGTCCCTTTAACAACTCCTGTAGAGACCCCTGAGAAGCACTGGGTGTGAACCAAAAGTATAAAAAAGAAATATTAGTTTAACTGTTAACTGTTTCCACTTACTTTAAATTGCTTTGAATCTGTATTTTTGTTTTAAGCATGAAACCACAGACTGTTTCATTTCTCATTTACCACTTCTCTACCCAAGTTATCAGTTTTGTTTTCACTCTAAATTGAGGTCATGTGAGAGGGCATTTCATTAAATCACTGTCTCAGGTCAGGTTTGAAACATTTGCTTTGAAAATCATTTTTAGTTTGTCATTTGAAAGTATATATGTCCTTACATTTTAGATTAACTTTATACTTAAGAATCTTTTAAAATTTTTCATTAAACCACTGTGAGATAGACATTTACAAAGCTGTTCATCATTGGGTTTCACTCATACAGTGTTAAGGCAGGCATTCTTCCACCAGTGCACATTTCCCATCACCAATGTTCCCAGATTCCCTCCCTCCACCCCAGGAGCCTCTGTGATAGGCACTTTTCCTCTTCTCGAGCCCCTCTCTCTTTCTCTCTCTCTTCCTCCCTTCTCTTACTATACTCAAGAATCTTTAAGGGATTCCACATGAAATTCGACATAAAACATTTTAGAATAATTATTTATACTCAAGAATCTATTGGGATTCCACCTTAGAACATCTTCTTTTTTTATTTTTTATAATATTTGAATCACTATGAGATAGGTCTCTACAAAGATCTTCCTGACTGGGTTTCATTCATACAATAATGTTTCAATACTTATCCCTCCACCAGTGTACGTTTTCCATCACCAAACTCCCAGGTGGTTGTTGTGGTTGTTGTTGTTTTGTTGTTGTTGTTGTTGTTGTTGTTCTTGTTCTTCTTCTTCTTCTTCTTCTTCTTCTTCTTCTTCTTCTTCTTCTTCTTCTTCTTCTTCTTCTTCTTCTTCTTCTTCTTTTCTTCTTCTTCTTCTTCTTCTTCTTCTTCTTTTCTCTCTCCTCTTTCTCCCTCTTTCCTTTTGAGCAGTATGGTTTGCAGTATAGGTACTTTGAGGTCATCATGTTTGTTCAGAGGTTTAGTATGTTTATCAGGAAGGTATAGCTGGGATAGATTTTTTAACTTGGACGGCAGCTTTTTGTGTGTGGCTGTGACTCTGAACCTTCTGAAAGTACAGGGAAGTGGGAGGAGGTAACCCATTCTGACTGAGAAGGGGATTTCAGTCACAAAACCCACATACCTAAATTTTTAGTAGATTGATATCTTGGTGAGATTGATATCTAGATTGATATCCCAAGACAGTGGGGTCCAATCAGGGCAAATAAGCAATTTTGGGTTGTGGGAGCAAGCAGTTGCTGGGGGCTTGTTTGAGCTGGCACTTGACTAACCAGCTCCCTCTACTGTGCCCTGGATGATTCAGCCATGCTCCAGTCCTAAAAGATTTACTGAATCTTTTTGATCTCTTTCAAAATTTATGAGTCTCTGGTGCAAGACCTATAAATGTGCATTTATGTGCATTATGGCTGCTTTGGAGGTGGTTTTTT
Organism: Cryptotis parvus; assembly: GCA_021461705.1. Classification (NCBI taxonomy): domain Eukaryota; kingdom Metazoa; phylum Chordata; class Mammalia; order Eulipotyphla; family Soricidae; genus Cryptotis; species Cryptotis parvus. The sequence goes on from JAJIBD010031734.1 coordinate 26,429, forward strand.
GGTAGTGATTCCCACTTTACCTAAATTTGGCAGTTTAGTTTCTCAGAAAACTTTTTCTCAAGTTGATGGAGTCTGGCCAGAGGCATAGTTGCAACTTAGTGGTGTCAGAAAGCCTGTGGGCCCTGTAAGGCTGCTAATGCTCTTGCCCTGGTGGGTTCAGGACCGGGGCAAGGGCAACTGCTGTGTGCAGCTAGGGTGCTCCGTGTGGTCTGTCACCATCGGTCCAGCATAGAACCTGTTGGCAGGCGTGGCGGGGGGCAACTCGGGTTTGTTCTTCAGGAGCTCAGTGAACTTTTCCTCCAAGATATGTTGAAGATGGCAATAGCAGGGAGGGGCTGATGAAAGAAGCAGTGGCAGTGGGGATGCCACTGGACTGACCCCATGGTGGGAACCTAGGGCGTCTCCTCGACTCTGGGGCCCATGTTCTGTGGTGGTGCCAGGTTGGAACCCAAGAGCACTACTCCTTCACAGAAATTCTGCAAGCAGAGAAGCCCTCTGCCCTTAAAGCGGAGAGCCTCCACGTTCCACTCTCCTTGCTTCAGGCTCCACAACCTAGCTGCCGCCATCTTTACGAGTCCCACACCCGTGCTCCACGGTGGCGACAGGTGGGTTTTGAAAGGTACTTTTTCTGAGAGAGAATACTTAGAGGACATATTCATTCACACAAATTTTGTGATTGCATAAGTCAGGTGTTCCGAGCACGGACAACATTTTCATGTGGAATCCCAAGGTACGTATTTATGCATGTAAAAGTGGCAATATGTAACAGCAACCTCATTAAAATGGCAGCTAGATAAAGTATTTTGTGTGATGAAGATATTGAAAATTATCAAAGAAAATGATTTATTTTTGGGGCCGAGCGATAGCCCAGTGGGTAGGGCGTTTGCCTTGCACGCGGCTGGCCTGTGCTGGCCCGGGTTCGATCCGGGCATCCCATATGGTTCCCCGAGCACCGCCAGGAGTAATTCCTGAGTGCAGAGCCAGGAGTAACCCCCTGATCGTTACCGGGTGTGACCCAAAAAGCAAAAAAAAAAAAAAAAAGATTTTTAATTTTTTTCTCTATATATTAACTCTTTAATTAAAAATAAGTAACAATAAGGGATTGCAAACTCTATGAAGAAACATATTCTATTTCCCCCCTCTTTAAATATATATTAGAGATTAATAGTGCATTATATAGAGTAAATGTGGAATAAGTATTTTTTGTTTAACTAGTTATTTATATTTTGGGGTCCACACCAGGGCGTACTCCTGACTCTGCTCAGGGATCATCCCTAGCTGTACTCGGGAATAGTTGCGTTGGAGATGAAGTAAAGATCAGCCACAGTCAAGTCAAGTGCCTTAAGCTCTGAACTGTTTCTCTGGCCCTGTTAAATATTTTTTAAGAAGAATTTTTATTTATGATATTTTGACCATAATTATTAATATATTTAGTATAATTCTTCCTCTTCCTCTTTGTGCTTTATTTTTTCTTTGTTTTATTTTTCTCCTTTTTGTAGTCTGTCAAATACTTCAGTCTGATTATTAACAACAAGATGTAATATATGCTTATTCACTGCATTTGTAAATCTCATGTTTGTTTTTAATGTGTGTATACACTAGCATGTGACAGGACGTATGAAGATGTTACTGGTGCCCGCCGAGCAAATCAATGAACAACAGGAAGACAAGTGATACAAGTATTTGCAAGTGTTAGAAGGGGACATATTTTACAGAGAGCTTTAGGGAGTGGATGACTATTACATGCTTGATTTGAAATCTAGAAGGTATCCATCAGTATAACAAAATTATAGGTGTCATAATGTATTGTGTATAAAAGATTTCTTTCACAGTTTGAGAGATAGTTTACTTTCAAGGAATATCACATGTCTGTTGGCGGACATGCCCTAATTAGCTCTGGGTCTCTGCAAACCCAGAGCATTTACAGTTGCTAAGAGCCATTTATGCGTTTTGCCTTGAAGCTCTCATACAAATCACAATGGAAGATTGGGAGCAGGATTGAAAAGACGGTTTGATTTTTTTGAATGGCAGAATATTCTTACTAAGAATTCTATGTTAGCTGGTCAAAGTATTTCCTCTCATAAGTCCCATGGGTCCTCTCCACTGTATTGGAATACACCTGGATGGCCCTGGCTGCATTTTGATCTTCCTTAAAGCACATAGCTTTGCTAAGGTCTAGGAGGGAGGAATGCTAAGTCTTCCTCCAGGCAAGCGAGCATAACTCTCAGTCATTCTAAAGGCAGTGCATGCAATATTACTCTGAAATAGATATGGACCTTGTGAGAGCTTGGACCTTGTGAGAACTAGCAGTCCAATGCGCATGGTAAAGATATTATGCTTTTTGCCATGTATTAAACCCTGAGTTACATTTTGTCTCAAGTATCCTCCCCCCCCCATCTCTACAAGGGTCTTGAGCACAGTAGCCTGAAAGGTGAAAATTGGGCTCTGGCAATTAGCATTTGTAAGGACTAGGCTAGGTGAATGCACCTGGCATCTGCATGAGAAATCTGGTTTTGGTCCCTGAGTAGCCCAGTCCATGAAGGGCTGGCTTGGAAGCCCTTGGCAGCCTTTGGAGGGATAGAAGATGTTGGGAAGAAGAAAACAGTCATACATCTTGGCTTAGGATCCTGATCTGAACATACGGTCTGGGTCCAGCTAGGAATTGGAATCTTGGGGTTCTCTTGACCTTGGATTGTATTAACAGAAGATGTTACAAAAAAGTAAAGTTTTTTGGAATTGTGCTGAACTTGTGGTTTAACTTGTGGCTACTGGTTCTGGAGGTAGAAGGAAACTCACTGTATCACTGTCTTCCCGTTCATCATCGATTTGCTCGAGCGGGCACCAGTAACATCTCCATATGACCTGTCTCATGCAAGTAGAGCCCAAGGGCACCTGTTTGCTCCAGGAACATAAAGAGCCTCAAGCCTCAGGTCATGGGAATGAGGTCTATAATTGTTACTGGTATCTGGCATATCAAATACGACACAGTAGCTTGCCAGGCTCTGCCGTACGGAGCACATTATATGGCATTTTAACATACAAAGTACAAAATGCCTTTCCCTGATATTGTTGGGGACCCCAGTGGCTCCCCAACACATGTCCATGGCAAAAAGAATAGTTTTAAGCTAATGGTTGCAGTGAGGAATGAGTTATTTAACAAGTCAGCGAAACATCCATAGTAGATACTTAAATTCTGCTTTATTCTACACATCATTCAGTAATACTGAAGAGATTAAGCACGACTCAAGTTTTATGGAACAGACTAGATGCTAAGGTTTAGGCTTTGCAATGAAAAGAGTGGTGATTCTGTAGAAAATACCACAAAAAAGTTTTAAAAAATTAAAATAATCTTTCATCGCATAATTTTTATGCATAACATTTTTTTAATTTATCTGAGAACATTGCATCTTCTGCTTGTAAGTGATCAAGAGCAAAAGAGAAATTACATTGTGAAATACAAAGCATAATGAATTTGAACAACGAAGATACTTTTTTTTTAAGTATTTTATTATACCACCGTGAGATATACAAATAAAAAGATATACAATTAAAAAGTTCATGTTTGGGTTTTGGTCATACAGTGTTCCAGCACCCGTCCCTCCACCAGTGCCCATCTCCCACCACCAACATCCCCGGTTCCCTCCCTTCCCCAGCCCACCTCCATGGCAGGTTATTTATTTCTTTCCCTTTCTCTCTCTTTCTCTTTTCCTTCCCTTCTAGACTATGGATTACAGAACATACATTAAAAGGTTGTCATGTGTATCCTTTTGCCTCTATTTAATGCTCAGTTCTAGGTTGGCATTAGTACCCTCGACAATTATTAGCACCCTGTTCCATTTTCTGTCTTACCTAACCTCTGACTCCCACACGTTTGTGATAATTTCCACCTTTGACAAGACCTCCTGATGTATGTTTCACTTGACCTTGGATATTGGTGTCATAATATGTACATATATATTTATGCCATGCAAATAAATGCAGTCATTCTGTATCTGTCTCTCTCCTTCTGGCTAATTTCACTCAACATAATCTTCTCCATGTCCATCCATTTATAGGCAAATTTTATGACTTCATTTTTCCTAACAGCTGCATAGTATTCCATTGCGTAGATGTACCAAAGCTTCTTTATCCAGTCATCGATTTTCGGGCACTCTGGTTGCTTCCAGATTCTGGCTATTGTGAATAATGCTGCTATGAACATAAAAGTAGGGATGGTGTTTCCTCTGCGTATTTTTGGTTTCCCAGAGTAGATTCCCAGGAGTGGTATGGCTGGGTCAAATGGGAGTTCAATTTCTAGTCTTTGGAGGAAAGTCCATATTGTTTTCCAGAAAGGCTGTACCAGCCGGCATTCCCACTAACAATGGATGAGTGTCTCCTCTTCCCCACATCCACGCCAGCACTTGTTGTTCTTGCTCTTTTGAATATGTGCCAGTCTCTGTGGTGTAAAGTGGTATCTCATTGTTGTTTTGATTTGCATCTCTCTGATGACCAGTGATGATGAGCATTTTTTCATATGTTTTTTGGCCATTCGAATTTCGAAGATACTTTACAATTGATTAGAACTAAGCAACATGAAAATTAAATATTTTATTACAATTCATAGAAATTGCCAGAAGAAAAGTAAATGTTTCTACCAGTGTTGGCAAACAAAATATTTATAGATAGCCTAACTTTTTGTTTACATGGGAATTATAAAAAACTGCAAAATATTAAATTTTCTAATAAGCAAATAAAATCATTGAATAATTGCAGATTAATGATATCCTTTACTATATCTACAGAGTATTATAAAATAATCTGAATGATGAATTATAGTTCTCTATTACTATTATTTTTGTTTTTGGGTCACATCATGATGTTCAGGGGTTATTTCTGGTTCTGAAACCATGAATTACTCCAGGCTGTGCTTGGAGGACTATGTGGGAATCCAGGATTAAACCCCAGTAGACTGCGTGCAAGGAAATGTGGCCAATTCAAAAGAGTTTCACTGTACTTTTTTTTTTTTGAGGCTACACCCCAAATGAGTAATAGAGAAAGATTTCTTTCACTCAATTTACCATCATACCCAACAGTTCTGCACGAATTTATCTATTAACTTGTGACCCCAAGTAACCCTCTACTCTCAGTCACGCAAACAATTTCCCTTAAAGATAGTTATTCACACTTAGATTCACCACAAAGGTCATTTTAACTTGTTAGAATGGATGAAGGAGGGACTCCCAGAGATACCAGGTTAGTGTAAGATTTTAATATGAATCAAATAACGTTAATATGTTTGTGACTGTAGTTTCAATATATTGTTATTAAAATTAATTATAAGACTATATATTAACCAAATTTTGATGGGGAGCTTTTTAGTGGTATAATATAGAAAAATTACCTTAGAACTTCTTAGGTAGTTACTTATTCTCTCATATTTATTGTAAGATTTTGGCAGTGGCTTTGGGTGATCTGAGTAAATTAAAGTAGAGGTCAAACTGCAGGGATTTCCTTTAATCAAATTAATTTCATTTAATTTCCTTTAATCAAACTAAAGGAAATTAAATTCATAATCAAATTAAAGGAAGTAGCAGAAGCTTTTCAGTTTCATATAATCCCATGTGTTTATTTTCCCTTCCAATTGCTTTGTTATGGTGTTTTGTGTTTAAGCTTCAGTGTCATAGAGGGTTTTGCCTATGTTTTCTTCAATATACCTGTTTGCAGCCGCACAGTTCATCAATAAATGCTGGATTTAGAGATGACTACAAGAGTATGCCACCCCCACAGCAGAGCCTGGCAAGCTACCCGTGTCGTATTTGATATGCCAAATACCAGTAACAATTATAGACCTAATTCCCATAAGCTGATGGAATGGTTTGGGGCTCTCTATGTTCCTGGAACAAGCAGATGCCCTTGGGCTCTACTAGCATGAGACAGGACATATTGAAATGTTACTGGTGCCCGCTCGAGCAAATCGATGATGAATGGGAAGACAGTGATACAGTGAAAATTCCTTTAATTTCCTTTTTTAAATATTTTGGGGCCGGAGGGATAGCCCAGCGGGTAGGGCGTTTGCTCGCACGTGGCCGGCCCATGCCGGCCTGGGTTCGATTCCTGGCATCCCATATGGTCCCCAAGCACCGCCAGGAGTAATTCCTGAGTGCAGAGCCAGGAGTAACCCCTGAACACCGCCAGGTGTGACCCAAAAAGCAAAAAAGAATATTATTTTGCCTTCCTAATTTTAGATGGCAATGCCTGATTGTGTTAAGTTCAAACTGATAAATTTTCTAGAAATTTGTGGTAACTTGTCATTTTATACATTTTAGTAAAGTAGCTGTCAGGATAACTTAACTATTAATTTTATTAATAATGTTTTTGAAAAGCTGTAAAAATATGTCAGTGTTTCTGCCTAAACCTGCATCTACATATGTTTTTTAAATTTCGTTTAAATTAAAATAGTAAAATATTATGGCTTTTTAAATATGAAAATGGAGGAGCCAGAAGATAGTATAGAGGGTAGGGTAGTTGCTTTGCTCACGGTCAACCAAGATTCAATTACTGGCAGCCAATTACTTGGTCCCCAAGGACCTTCAGGAGGGATTACTGAGCACATAGCCAGGAGTAATTTCTGAGCATCACTGGATGTGGCTCCAAAACCAAGGAAAAAAGCAAAATGGAACATTATAAAAGTGTAATAATAAACTTTTACATGCTATTATGTAAATTACATTTTATAACAGAATCTATGACATGGTAACTTACCAACTTGGTCAAAATTTTAAAGTTTTTCTATCAGAATTATATATGTTCTACGGAATTATGTCTATTTCCTTCCACCATTTTATAAAGCCAAAAGCTATATTTGAAAGTTATAAATAGATTGTAAGATTTTTCCAATATTTGAGATGTATAATAATGCAAATGATATTTAAGTTAAACTTGAATTATGTCTCTAAAAGGCTGCTAAACCTTATCTTACTTTTAAAGCTACCATTAAGAAGTGACATAGTTATTTTAATTAAAAATGGGATAAAAACTTGACCCTCTTTCTCTTGAATCATATGGTGCTTATTACTATATGCTTGCTGGTGAAATGTCTTTGGATGTTGATGCAATTGTATATTTTTTTATTTCAGAGTCTTTATAAGAATATATAGTGATAGTACGGCGGGTAGGCATTTGCTTTGCACACAGTGGGTGGGATTCAAAGCCTGGCACCACATATAATCCCTAGAGTCCCATCAGAAGTGATCCCTGGAGAACAAAGCCAGAAATATGCTCTGAGTACCACTGAATGTGACTGACCAAACCCAAACAAAGAATATATGTATAAATTAGATCAATAAATATTTATTGGGTGAAGGAATTCAAGAAACTTAAAGGGGTCTCTTGACTCTCTCTGTATATATAATATCATGAACATTGTTGATATTTCACTTAATTGAGTTCAGAGCTTCTTATTTCTATCACAGAATCAATTCTTGAAATTATTTCTATGCATTCATCAGATACTGCTATTGGGAATGTGCAGCACTAATATTTTAATTAAAACAAAGCAATAGTTCAAAAGAGGGCATAGTTTAGCATTTGATGACTTGCAATTAAAGCAGTAGTAACAGTTTCATTTGATAACAGGATAAGAAAACTGAGTAATTAAAACATGTAATTAAAGCAAAGTCATATCCTAATTTATAAAAGATAAACAAAAGATCCCAGTAAAATCCCACTGAAAGTTATTACACCATTATAAAGAGCTAAGCATCTATCAATATAACGTTCAGGGGGAAAGAGGTCAAATTTTGCCCTACACTTGCTTTCTAGAAAACTCTAGAAGACAGATAAAGTCTCAAATCCAGAACACAATTCAAAATTATTTTATCCCCCTTTTTTTTTGCTCACTCAACATCAATGTCAGTGATACAGGGTGAAAGACAATGTTGTTAAATGGTGACGAATCACCATACGAAGCTTTCAGTTCAAGGTCAGAAACTTTGATACTCAGGAAACAATAGTTAATGTGCATAGGCTTATTGTTTTATTATTAATATTACTGCTCTTACTACTTGCTTTGCTACCACATTTCTCACAGATGAAAATCAACAGAATCCTTTAAAGGTAGTCCACTTTGGAGCTGAGTATGAGAAGGGTGACGTGGATTAAAGTATCATCATTCTCTAAAAGAAAAAGTTCTGAAAAATGCATTAACCATCTTGAAAAAAGGAACTGGTTCAATTGGGAGTCTTCATCTCAGAGTTCAAGGACGTGGAAGAGTTAGAGTTTGCTTGGTGAACTTGATTGTCAAGGGTCAAAACAGGCCACTCAAGTAAAAACAACAACAACAACAACAACAACAACACATGGCCTAATTAAGTCTATAAACCTTGGGATTTTCCAGTCATTGCTTTAAAAATTAACTCTTCCTTGTAGTTATGAAGCCTCTTGCATTACTTTCTTTGTTGCTGACACAAATTAACCCTCCAGCAGATCAAAAGAGCTCTAAATGTCAAGTTTCTTTTAGAAAGACACAGACCTTTTCCTCCTTCTAACAAAATCGTCTGCATAGTTGGAGAAAACCTTAGTGAGGTGACTATCAGGTGTGTCTGTGCTGTTCCCAAAGTCATAGTTCTTCAGGCAAGGGCAGAAGCAGTGCACAATGGCCCTGTGGATATAGCTGTCAAAGATGTAGTAAATGAAAGGGTTGACACAGCTGTTGGCAAATGCCAGGGGCCCACTCACCTCCATGGCCAGCTTGAGAAAGTCCAGGGAAAAGTAGCGCTGTTGTTCTTGCTGCAAAGCGGAGATGATGGACAGAAACTTGAAAGTGTTAAAGGGTAGCCAGGAGAAGACAAAGGCAGCCGCAACAATCAAAATGACCTTTATTGATTTCCTCAGTTTTTTGTTATGCTTTCCGGAGCGCCGGTAGTGGACACACAGTTTTCTTGTGATACAACAGTAGCAGGTCACAATGCTCACCAAAGGAGCAAAGAAGGTGAAAATTAAGGCCACCAGGGCCCAAGTCAACTTCATGGAAGAAGGCTTTTCCTCGGCACAGTACGGTTTGCCACCTGTAAAGGAGAGCTCTCGAGACAGAAGAATAGGCAACCCCAGGAGGCAGGAGATGAACCAGATGATGGCGCAGACTCCATAGGCACACTCTCGCCTTCGGAATTTCCTGGACATAACCGGACACATGATGACCAAGTAGCGGTCAACACTCATGCAGGCTAACAAGAAGACACTGCAGTGCATGTTGACTGAGATCACGTAGGAGCTGCCTTTGCACAGGAAAGAGCCCGTTCTCCACTGTCCTAAAGATGCTTCTTTGTCCACCCAGAGAGGCAACGTGACAAGGAAAATGAAATCGGAGGCAGCCAGGTTGGTGATAAAGATGTCTATCAGTCTTCCCTTGCCCTGCTTAAAATGCAAAGCAGTCACCAAGGTGAGGTTTCCCAACACCCCAATCAGGAACAAGGCTGTGTAAAAGATGGGGAGCAAGACGGAGGTGTAAGGAATATGGGATCTGGTCTCCTCAATAGCAGGATTCTGAGTTGTAGCATAATAATAATAATCCAAATACACGACAGTTGCTTCCAGGTCCATCACTAATGACCAGGCACCAAATCAGGTAAGTTTCCTTATTAAGGAAATTTTGGTGAATGATAGAAACCTCGGAGTAGCTTCTTTTATGCAGTGTCTGTCTCTCTCCACCCACCCCACCTGGCTGTTAAAGTATCTTGGATAAAAATAAAAACAGATTTTAAAAATGGTTGAACCAATCCCCAGAAAGGGCACAAAGAATATCACTTTGGTGTGGGACTGTGGTTGTGGTTTATTTTTCGTTTGCCCATGAAACTGAAGTGTTTTTTTTCTGAATATTTTTTCCTTTTTTTCCTCCTCGGTATTAATATATTTTTTAAACCAGTAATTAAAAAAAAACTATCTATTCTTTCTACTTTAGAGGCTAGTTTGCTTTCTGGTAGTGAAAATTTAGATTTAGTCTTCATTTCACATATATACATAGGATATACATAAGATGTTATCTTTTAGAATTTAAAGGGTATGAAGATACTTCTTAAAAAATTTACATTGTTGATGTGAAGAAAATTAGTCTTTCATAGAAAATAATTGAATTAAAAAGTTTTATATAGCAGACAATTGAATTAATGATTTTGTTAAGGAAAACTTTTTGTAATCCGTGTAATATGCAAAGGAAATTGAGTTTTCAATATATTATTTTGTCAAATTGTAGGCATTTTGTTATTGTTGTAGTACACAAACAGCAGGTTTCTCAATCAATAAAGTTTCCTTTTATTTCCAGGCATGCTAAATTTGGTTCTGTTCCCCTTATTATCCCTCAAAAAGGTTTTATTTTTAGAGCCTAGCTTCCCTCTCATCTTTCTTCTTCACACTCCATCTTTGTGATAGTGCTTTTTGTAGCTTCGACCTCTGGCTTTTCATTAGTACCCCTAAACACCAGTAATATTCACATTATTGACCCAGTCACAGACAAACAGACCTATATTAAGTTATGCTATAATGGAGTGGTTGTATGGGCACTATGGAATGAAGATATTTGATTCAAAGCGTGTGAGAAATAGGCAAAAAATAGAAAGTATTCTAACATATTTCCCCCTGATATATGCTCCCCCACTTTTTTTTTAAATTGGAGCCATACCCAGTAGTACATAGGGGAAACTCCGGCTCAGAGCTCAGGGGTCAGTTCTGGAGGTGCGCAGGGAACCACACCAGCCCTTTGAGTTCCCTTCTGGCCTCTACACATTCCCCTTTATGTTAGGAAGACCATAGTCAAATTAAACAACTTGTATAGATGGCTCCATTTATTTCCATGCTACATTGACTAAAATATCTCCTGCTTCTTTCACATTCTTCTTCTTTTGTCCATCTCATGTAGTCTCCAAAATTACAGCTTATTAGTAGGTAGAAGAAAATAAGCTTGAGATGTCAAAGCAATTGTTAAACTTATCTAACTCTTTCTGATAAATCTTGATTTTTTTTCATTTTGACATATCAAAAACAACAGTCCTGCTTTTGTACCCTTCTCTCTTCCTGATGTGGTCTGATGTCATGTCATCCCAGGTGTATCAATCTAAGTCACAGTCATCAAGCCTTATAAAGGAGGGTCATAGATATTCTGACTTAGGGCAGTCCCAGGTAAAAGTCACTTGGAAGATGATTTGTGAACCTAGACCTGTATATTCTGTGTCTCTGGCTACTCAATGGAGCACATTCTTTACAAAATACAGAATGCAGATAATATACTAATTAATCTTTCAGAATTTATGGGTTAGAAATCTTTCCCACTAGTATCCCTTAAAAATTTAAATGACATCCATTGTGTCAAAAATTTGAAGTAGTATAAACTTACTTGCGAAGATTGAAAGAGGTAAACAGAGCATATAAACACTATGAATATATTTGTTAGCTACACATCATATGTAAAAACATATAGATGGTTATAAAGTTTATATGTATACCTAGATATGCATATTCACTTTATTTGTAAGATAAGAACATTGCATTCTGCAACTAGAAGGTCTTTGGTGTTTGAGAAGGTAAGATTAACTCAGGTCCTAATATATTTTGAAAAAAATACTTCTAGATGTCTCAAGAGTTCAACATAAAACAACAAAAGAGTTCATGTTCACAACCTAAATCAAAATATATAACTATGTTTATCTTATAGGCTTTTAGTTTTCTTGTAACATTAAGAAATTTTGGTCCTTGATATAGACTATCTCAAATAAATCTGATTTTCTCAGCAAACTGATTATTCGGAAACTCAATGGGTAATTCTCATGATATACTCAGAGCTCAAAATTCAGTGGTTGCTCTAGCAGCAGTAGGAGACCATTTGAGGTTGGAGATTGAATCCGGGGCTTCAGCATGCAAAAGTATGTGCAACAGTCTTTGATCTATATCTCAAGCACTCCTAAGCAAATTTTGAAGCAGCAGTAGATAAAATGATTTGAATGTTTCATAATAGTAACTTTGGAAGATGGAAATTCATAGTAGAATGCTATAATATGGGATTGACCAAGAGACTCAACAGTATCTTGTATCTTGTACTGTTGAGTCTCTTGTTAATGCTGTCCAGACAAGATCTGTTTTGGAAGATCAACAGTATCCTGTAACTCAATTCATGAATTGAGTTACAGGATACTGTTGATTCCTCCTACTATCCCTCAAAAAATCTTTGATCAACAGGGATCAACAGTATCTTGTAACTCAATTCAAAGCAAATTAAGTATTTTTAAGCAAAAGTAAAGAGAATAATATAATACTAGACATTTGATAACAGAAACATTGCAAAACTATTACAAAACCCATGAGAAAAGTTGACTTGAAAAATTAGGGGAGGTAATAGTCATAAATAAGCTCAGTGTAACAGTGGTAACAAGAGTAGGAATGCTCTTTATAATAAACCTGAGGTTACCACTGATAAAATAATCATCTACATATGGACTGAAACGTAAAAGCAAAACAGACTACAATAAGCATGTAACAATGTAGAATAAATAGGATGGTGACAAAAAATAGTAGGATGTACATATTATCACTGAATCACAGCAAACATGCCACCTGTTAAGAATTGTTTTGCCAAACAAAACAAACTCAACTTTCCTCTCTCACTTCTGGCAGAAATTGTGCTTCCATCTCTGTGTTCTCTATGAAATTTTACAACACTCTTTCTGAAGACTTTGTTACATCATTTCAGTTAGGATTTTTGTCATCTGAAGTCCTCAGCTGCTGATGAACAACTTGAAGACTAAGATAATGACGATCTCTACTAGCCTCTAGTATAAAGTAGTTATCCTAAAGTTACTTAAAAACACTTTCAAATTTATTTTCTAGTTAATCCATTTGTTATTGATGCAACATTGTATTATAATGTTACATAGCTTTCAAGTCATCATTAAATCTACATTTGTATACATGGCATTAAGAATACCCCTTAAAGTCCAAGTTTTTCACAGACCTTATTTTACAGCTGTGGGTGCCAGGTCACAGTTAGAGTTCCCTGGGGCAGCTACTCAATTGTAGTTGCCAAAACTCTCAGATCCACTGGATCACAAGCATTAGGTCTGAACTCAGGACCACAGAGTTAAGCATCCAAAGTGAGTTTTTTCATGGGGTTGGGCTGGATGGGGAAGTGGTGCACACCCACTGTGGTCAGGGCTTAGTCCTGGCTCTGTGCTCAGGTATCACTCCTGTCAGAGCTCAGCGATTATTGTAGTACACTGTTGCCCAGGGCCTCTGCACCTTGCCTGGAGTTGCCTCCTTTAGGCTACTTTGTAGATAGGGGGAAGAAAACAGTTTGATATGTGGCAGATATCTTACCTTGTGCTCTATTATTGGCTGGTATAAATATTTTCTCATGCTGCCACAATCATCGTGGGACTAGCTTGATCTTACAAGTATATTTACCTGGATCTCTAAGTAATTAGACCAGAGAGAAATGCTGTTTGCCTCCTTGCAAGCATGTGTGGCTCTCTAATAAGTCTAAAGGATGATATACAAAACAACTATGAAGTGAAGACGAGAATCTTGTGAAGACTTGGAGAAATATATATCTGACTGTAAAATATCCATTGGTACAGATGCATGCCTTTGTATTCTGAGATACAGTTCATCTCAGATGCCCTCCTCCACTCTATCCTGCAGGGGCACTTCCAAGACAGATCTTGGCTGGGCAGCATTAACATTTCAATGGACCTTGGTGAGGTCCTGGGAGAAGTTAGGGGAACTGATCCTAACTTCCTGCCCTTTGGTGTGGGTGGTCTGTATTAAAAAGATATAAAAGCTGTAGCCTGCTTTCTTTTGTCTCTTTTCCCCTTTTGTCATTTTGGCTTCTCCTTGCCTTCTCCCTCTCCTCTCCACCTCTCCGTTCTCTTCCCTATTAGGTCTTAGCACATGGTAGCAGCCATCTTGACCTAGGGTTCTAAACCTACACATGGCCAGGGCCCAGCTAGGAGCCTAAGTTCAGGATTTTTCCTCCTGTTGGATCATATAACAGAACCTGTGAGAGTAAAACCTTTTAAAACTGCTCTAGATTCCTGCATCTTCATCCATTCCCAGCCGGCTTCAGAGGTAGAAGGCAACTCGTTCCCTGGTATTGTTGGGGACCACAGTAGCTCCCGGTCATCTGGCGTCCCTGGGTGGGCAGAAGGGGGAATCCCTGACCCTGCTTCCAGATTTTGTCAGGGCACCTAGCATGCCCCAACAAGCGATAGATGCAGTGTTGAGAATCAAGTTCAGGTCAGTTGGTGTGAGGTAAGTGCCTTACTCACTTTCTTATATTCTGATCCTGCTCCCATCCTAGTGATTTTTACGCACACTAAAGTTTAGAATCAGTGTTCTAATTTATCTTATTTTATTTTTGTTCTGGGGTACACCTGGCAGTGCTTAGAAGCTGGCTCAGTCCACTTCCAGTGGTGCTAAAAGGACCACGTATGTGGTGCCAAGTACAGAACTAGGGGTCAACTGCAGGCAAGGTAAGTGCCTTAGCTCCAGTACTCTTTCTCCAACCTCTAACAGAGGAATATAGTTTTTTGAGGGTGGTGTGGGAGGAAAGTGGTTTTTGAACCACACCCAGTGGTGATCAGGGACTGTTCTGGGCTCTGGGCTCGAGCGATCCCTGGGCATGTTAGTGTGATATGTGGTGTTGGATTCAACCAGCTGAAGGGGCTATATGCAAAGTTACCACTGGTACCATCATTTCAGTCACAACTATTTTAGTTTACATTGCTTAAACAAATGACATATTTTGCTTTACTATTGTTTGAATAACTTTGAAAAATTGTTTACAAAGTATCTTTAAGTTTAAACTTTTTTTTAGGGGGTCAGAATGATGGTAGTGAGTGAGGAGCTTGCTTGTATGTGGCCAACCTTGGTTTTGATCCTTGGCACCCCATCATGTCTTCTGAGCCCCATCAGGAGTGATCCCTGAATGCAGAGCCAGGAATGAGACAGGTGAAGCACGAAACAAAACAAAAATTAATTTTCTTTGACATCTAGCCAAAATGCTGTGTTGCTAGAACAGTTTTTTCAAATGAGACTGCATGTAAACTTTCTTTTGTGACTTTTTTAGTCTGTTTTCATTTCTACTCTTATCTTGTACATTTCCTAGTGGAACTGTAGGTTCATGGATTCTCTAATGACTCCCTAACAGTTAATATATGATTGTCTTATTTGGGAACTAAACTCTTTTTAACAAAAGAATTCTCATTGAATTTTAGAGATTCAAGTGATATTTAATGACATTCCAGTATAATAATTTTACAAATGAGAACACTTGAACCCTCCCCATAAAAAAGTTATAGTTTGAGACCCATGTAAAGTTACTGAAAAATAAAGAACAATTTAAAGTTCTCATCCCTTGGGCTCCATTTATCATCCTTGAAAAACATGCACAACTCAGTAACTATTGCTAAGAATAAAAAACTGTCTTTGACACACTTTTCTATTTACCATGTTCTTGATTGATTTTTATGATTTTCTCTAGTAAATGGGTGGAAGAAAATGAAAATATTCATACAGATTTTGAGGATGATTATTAATTGGAACCCAGAGGGACAGATATTTCTGTTTTCCTCTTTCTTGCACTACAAAGTTCAGACCCCACAACAAAACTAAATAAGAAAATCATAATGTAGGTATATCTTGCTAAACAATTTTCGTCCCTAAAAGCTATGCAAGTATCACTTGTATCACTTGTCTTCCCACTGATCATTGATTTGCTTGAGTGGGTGCCAGTAATGTCTTAATTTGTTGGGAATGAGGTCCATTATTGTTACTGGTTTTGGCATATTGAATACACCATGGGGAAAGAATAGAAATAGGGCCAGGGAGATAGCTCTATGGACTAGAGTACATGCTTTGCATGCTGGAGATAGGTTCAATCCCACCACCGCACTGTTACCCTATCACTATCACTATCTTCCTGTTGATCATCTATTTGCTAGAGCGGGCACCAGCAATATGTCCATATGTCCTGTCTCATGCTAGTAGAACCCAAAGGCATCCGCTTGCTCCAGAAACATAAAGCACCTCAAGCCATTATATTAGGTCATGGGAATGACCTAATATAAATGTTACTGGTATTTGGCATATCAAATACGACCACGAGTAGCTTGCCAGGCTTGCCATGTGGGTGGCATACTCTTTTAGTCACCTCTAAATAAAGCATTTATAGATGAACCACTAGCGGCCGCGAGGAGGGCTGTGATAGTCTGGTCTGCTGGGTGGAGTTGTGATGAGAAAGAAGTCCGGATGTGGAAAGCGGCAGCCCCCATGGAGTCGGGGATCATCTGGCTTGCTGTGAGGCTCTGCTGGGGTGGCAGGCCAGGGCTAGAACACGCCATGCCTCCCGGGCACCTCATGAGCAGCTGGGCACAGGAAGAGCAAGTAGCAGCTCTGCCCCATGTTTGAGAGTCTCTGGTTCAGCATACCTAGGCGGATTGAAAAAAAAAAACCTGCAGGCTGGGTGTCGATGATTTGGGC
The DNA here is from genome assembly GCA_021461705.1 of Cryptotis parvus. Taxonomy (NCBI): domain Eukaryota; kingdom Metazoa; phylum Chordata; class Mammalia; order Eulipotyphla; family Soricidae; genus Cryptotis; species Cryptotis parvus. Next base: position 42,929 of record JAJIBD010031734.1, read on the forward strand.
TGTGATAGTCTGGTCTGCTGGGTGCAGGTGTGAAGAGAAAGAAGTCGGATGTGGAAAACTGCGGCCCCCATGGAGATGGGGGAGGTCGTCTGGCTTGTTGTGAGGCTCTGCTGGGGTGGCAGGCCAGGGCTAGAACCTGCCATGCCTCCCGGGTGCCTGATGAGTGGCTGGGCACAGGGAGAGCAAGTAGCAGCTCTGCCCCATGTCTGAGAGTCTCTTACCCTAACCCCTGCCATTTGTGATCCCAAACCCTGAGCCAGCAGTAGCTCCTGAACATTGCTGATGTGACCCCCCAAACAAACAAATCTTAAGTGTTTTAGGGAAGTTGGTATTGAACGAAATTCTTACATAGTTTTTCTGTAAGTACAAAATATTAATAAACCAAATATATAAATATCCACATTTTTAGCTTTTTTAGTTGATTTAAAATGTGGTGTAATACCTTCCTGGCGAAACTAAACCAATCTTTACAAATTAGGCGAGATGTGTAATTCAACTTTGCTTTTTATAATTTCTACAAGGTTGCACTAATTCAGTTTAAAAATTTATGAAAACTGTGATAGATCAGCTTCTGTTTCCCAAGTGGCTGACTAAAGAGCACAAGCAGGAAGTTAATTTAGTAGGAATTTATTTTACCTACTAATGTAGGTAATGTTAACGTGTTAACTAATGTTAATGTGAAAGCGGATTTTTCCTGTGCTGGTGGGTTCTTGAAAATTGTATGAGAGATTTACATACAAAACTTGGAAGATTGAAAATTAGTTTATTGTACAGAACAGGTAAGTGGTTCCATGTCTCTCCCGGTCCAGCCCTCTCCTTTATGGTGAATGATGATCAAGTCCTGCCCCTGATGCTGCCAGGTCCCGAGAATGACTTCCCTGTCCTGTCCCACACTGTCTACTCTCCTCCTGGGAATGATGTCACTGGTCTGTCCCTGCGTTGCTCTATCCCGTGTTTATTACTTAAAAATAAATAAGAATTTAAATTTCTCATCCCATAGGCTCCATTTGCCATCCTTGAAAAACATGCACGGCTCAGTAATTATTGCTAAGAGGAAAGAACCATCTTTGGTTCTTTTCTATTGCCATGTTCTTGGTTGATTTTATGATTGTTCATTAGTGAATGGATGCTTTTGAAATGCATAGACAGGCTAGTATGCTTTCCCAGTCTCTAGCCCCAGTCACATGTGTGTAGGTTAGGCTCCTGTGCTAAGTACCTGGTCACTACTTGGGAGTTTGAATCCTAAACCTGAGAGGGAAGGGGGAAAGGTAAGGGGAGATGGGGGTGAAGGGAGGAAGGAGAGGGAACTCTGATGGGGCTTCCTTTTTATCTGCTACCAAATCCCACCCCAACCTTCCCATTCTACATTCCTATTGGTTACCTGTTCCATGGATGGAGATTTAAAGTGACCCACCACTCCATATCTCAGCTCCTGCTGCATCCCTAACACCACAAGCAAGTCACTTGATCACTTGACATACCGTTATTCATCGATTTGATCAAGCAGGCACCAGTAACATCTCCATTGGACCCTATCACGGGCCAGTGTAGCCCAATGGCATCTGGTTGCTTCAGGAATATGAAGAGCCTCAAAATGTTTGTTCAGGGTCTTGACAAAGAAGTCTGACCACCTTGTAGGTGGGCGGCCATGTGATCTTTTGACGTCCCGTGGGATCCAGGCGGTAATGGCTCTAATCCAGCGGTCATCTCCAAATCGCATTACAATTCTAGTCCATCTGATTTTCGATGCCTTGGCAAACGAGACAGCGTCCCTGACTCTGGAACTGCGACGGAGGTCGAACTCTGGATTCCTTCTCTCACTTGAGTGAGGAGTGATATTCCAAGCATAGCTCTTTCAATTCCTCTTTGGGAGACCTGAATAGCGTTCTCATCCTGCTTTCATAGGGCCCAGGTCTCTGAGGAGTATGTTAATGCAGGGAGAATGGTGGAGTCAAAGAGATGTGCCCGGAGCCAGAGGTTCTTTGTCCTTTTAGCTATTTCTTCGATGCTCTTTAAGGCATTCCATATTGCTCTCTTCCTCCTGCACAGCTCGGGTTTTTGGTTGTTCATCATGTTGATTTCTCGACCTAGGTACACATAACTGCTGCATTCAGAGATGTTCCGTTGAGAGTGAATGGGGCCTCTGGAACTAGTTCATTTTTTGAGTGAACTAGTTCACTCAAGTCATCCTGAGCAAGATTGGCAGAACATTAGATGAAGGACAACCATGTGAACAAGCTGGCTTCCGAAAAGGATTCAGCACAATCAACCATATCCACATGGTAACCAAGCTCATTGAGGTTTGTAGAGAGTTCAAGATGCCGCTCTGTCTCCCATTCATTGATTTACAGAAAGCCTTTGATTCTGTGGAGACTGAAGCAGTCATCGAAGCCCCTAGCCAAACAGGGCATTCAAACCCAATACATCAAGATCCTTTGTGAGCTGTATTACTGATTCACCGCCAGGATCTCACCATTCTACAAGCAAGTGATCATTGATGTCAAAAGAGCGGTTTGGCAGGGTGACACCATTTCACCAAAACTCTTCAGCACCACTCTTGATCATGCAACAATTAGAATGGGAAGGAAAAGGAGTGAAGATAGACAGTCGGCAACTACCCACCTCCAATTCACTGATGACATCTTTCTAATAACACCAAACATTAGCCAAGTGGCACAAATGCTGGCTGACTTCGACTGAGAATGTGGAAAGATAGATCTACAGCTGAATCTCAAAAAAAATGATGTTCATGAAAAATGAAAAAAAAATTACTAGTTCCACAAGCAAGTATACAGAGAAATTTAGAAAACTTTAAAATGCATATTTATGGTATGTATTTTGTGGTTCTGGTATTTGGATGTACTCAATCAGTTCCAACCCTCTGGTTTTAGTAGGTCAAAATATACACAAGCTCAAACACACACACACTCAGGTTCATACTCAACTGATGAATCAGATGTGTCTTGTGTTTCCAGGCATTTTGTAGACTTAATGGGTGGAAGAGTCATCCTTTTTTGCCTGGTCCTCCCCAAAACATTCATCTTCTGAGTCATGAAGACTTACACTTGCTTTTAGTTCAACCGAGGTCCTCTGTTTGGGTTCTTCTGAGAGGAAGACTGAGATCTGGTGCTGGAAAGTCTTTCCTTAAACACTGGCCCAGCATTTCATGAACGTGTTGAAGTGAGGTAGGTCACCTCCCCTATAAATGTGATTTTTCAGTAAGCAGAAGAATGATAGAACGTTTAAAAGTTTTTCATGCTGATTATACTTAAGCATTATAAGCATACAACTAATAGCTTCAAATACACATAATTAAGTGATTATTAACTATACCCCAAGCACTGGGTTGGGCATTTTTTTATGTACTTACTTGTCGGGGGGGCTCCGCGGGGTCCCTGACAGTGCCGGGAAGCGAGTTCCCTTCTACCTCGGAAGCCGGCGAGAAATGGATGAAAACTCAGGAATCCGATGCAGTTTTAAAAAGCTTTACTTATCACAGGTTCAGGCATACAAATCAGCAAAAAGGAAAAGCCGGTGCATAGGATTCCAGGCTAGAAGCCCAGCCACGTGTAGGCCAAGATGCGGCCACCACGTGTGAAGGCTCTTGTAAAAGGGAAGACAAGACTTCCAAGAAGGGTGAGCGCTCACAAAGAGAGAGCCCACAAAGAAGCGCCACCGAAGAGGAAACCGGCTAGTTTATACCCTGCCACCTCAGACCTTCCTCCCACTGTTATGGAAAGCAGGGAGGGTCAAATGCCCTTAGGTAATCCCTCCCTGCACCTCACCTAGGCCCTTTAGTATGCTAATGTTTTGAGCCAAGATCTGCCTGGAAATGCCTTTATAGGGTAGAGAAGGGGGGTTTCTGAGATGGCATGTCTCTGTACCAAAGACTAATACTAATGCCAGTTAAATATTTCTCCAAGCCTTCACAAGTCTCTTCTACTTCATTGTAGTTTTGTATTTTAGTTGCCTTTGAGTATATCAGGAGCCATGCTTGTTTGCTTGGAAGCAAACAGCATTTCTCTCTGGTCTAATTACCCATGGGTCCTGCATGGCCAGGCTAATATGCTGGTAAGATCTAGCTGGTCCCACGATGATTGTGGTAACATGGGAGAATATTTATACCAGCTAGTACAGCATACATGGTCAGATAAACTGCCACATTTAGACTACCCCCTTATCTACGAAGTGATTTGCAGGAGGCAATCCAGAGCAGATGCAGCGGCCCTTAGGAGTCCTGCAACACTTACTCAATCCTCAAGATGATCATGTAGTATAAGTGCTATTGTTCACATGCATATTTTGAAGAAAAAGACAATCAATACTTCCAAGAGGCAAAAGTGAATTGTTAGTTGGAAAGCACACTCCAAGTTTTAAATTTAAAACACTCAAATTTGAAACATCCAGTTTTAAATTGAAGACATTGCTTCTTTCACACTGAACTCATTTTCCCCTTACTGGTAAAATGAGAAGGCATCTTTCTCTTCCTCTTTCAATCACTGTATCACTGTCTTCCCGTTCATCATCGATTTGCTCGAGCCGGCACCAGTAACATCTCCATATGTGGTGTCTCATGCAATTAGAGCCCAAGGGCACCTTCTTGCTACAGGAACATAAAGAGCCTCAAACCATTCCATCAGGTCATGGGAATGAGGTCTATAATTGTTACTGGTATTTGGCATATCAAATACGACACGGGTAGCTTGTCAGGCTCTGCCATGCGGGTAGAATACTCTTTCAAACTTCTCTTTAATCTGACTTGATATATGTATATATATATGGCTTTACTGGAGAGGTGGTTGTGAAGCTAGGGAATTACTAATGAAGGCCAAAAAAAGTGGGAGACCTACTAAGTACATGAATACTAAGGACTCTGATGGCACATTGAAAACTTGTGTACTCTTCTTTCACTACCAGAGGAAGTGTCTCTGGTAATCAGTTATTCTATAGGAAAATTCAGTCATAGTCTATTATATTTGACAATTTCTTATTTTTATAATTAACTGGATATGAATAGCTGTTCTTCAAATCAGGTGAAAGAATAAGAATTACATTCAGAAACAGATATGAGGCCTTAAATCTGTCAGGGTAGTAAAATTTTAACATCATCTGGGGTTCCCATGTTTCTTCTGTGGCAAAATTCAGTTCTAAGGCTTGGGGATGATTAGGATTGAAGAGGCTGTTCCTTAAGACAGTTGTCTTTGTACATATCTGAAAAACCCCATCATTCGTTGTCAGGAGCATAGAACCGGAAGGGAGAGGCCAGCCTCTTCATGTTCTGTGCAATATTTACAGACTCAGAACCATTGTGTTGCCTCTGTGGCACAGTCACCAGGCCCTGTGTGCTCTGGGCAATGTTTCCCCAAAACGTCTTTTCTTACTAAATACTTTTAAATTTATGCTTTTAAACATATTGGATATATTGACTATAATTGAGTAGTCTTCTTTTTTTTGTCTTTCGGGCTATAATCAACTGTAGTCAAGGCTCACTCCTGGCTCTGCGCTGAGGATCTACCTGGTGGGGCTCAGAGCCTGGAACTGAATGCAGGTTGGCCTGTGCATGGCAAGTGGCCTACCCTGTATTCTAACTCTCACCCCAGTACTTTTCTTTTCATTGAGATTAAAACATGTATATTTTTCTTGATTCTGGGCCATACTGGGGGTGCGGTGATGAGGGTTACTTCTGGCTCTGAGTTCAGATGTCGGTCAGCTTGAAGAACTACATCCCCAACGGTGCTGGGACTCTAACCTGGCTAGTGGCTTGCAAGGGATGCTCTTTAACATGCATTATCTCCTCCACCCCGTTTCTATAGCTGGAATAGAAATAAGTGTTTGTTTCTACTACAAGAAACACAAATAATGTACAATTCTGTATTAGTAGATTCCAAAGCGGGCAGTATCCGGTAAGGGGGCAGTAGGTCAAATGCTGGGAACATCTCTTGTAGATAGATACAGCCTGCCCGCCACATCTCTGCTAAAGTTAGCAATGACTCCAGAAGGACTATCTTCTCCAACGGGCGTGAGGGTATGGCGAGTAAATGAATTAACCCTCCAAAAGTATAACCACATGGAAATTCACATATTTAATAGACGTAGAGATGTGACAAGGATATTGCGGGCTTATAAATATGACTAACATAAGTTACAGCAGATGACATAGCGATGACTGACGACAGGTCGCCTTCATCTGGGAAGCTTCGTCCTTTCCCTCGTGAAACAGAAGAATCCATCACCTCCCCCAAATCCCCTTTCACGCGGACTTTCCCGAGGAGCTGAACTACAACTCCCACAATGCCCGCGCTGGGCCAGCATGCCCTCCTCTGCCGCTCATAGCTTTCCCTCCGTCCTTCCTACACAACTCCCACAAACCCTCTCGGCACCGCGCCTCGGCCGGGCCGGGGTGGAGGCGGAGGCGGAGGCGCGGGAGTTATGGAGGGGGCGGGCTCTGCAGGGAAGTGCGTCAGAGGAGGCGCGGGGAGAGAGGAGGGTGCTGTGGTCTGAGCTGGAGAGGGAAGCCGTGGGAGCAAGAGGATGGGCGGTGAGTGAGCGGGACCGACGTCGGCGGACGGGGGGTCTCGCGGAGCCGTTCGGCGTCTGCAGCGGTTAGACGAGGGGTGCCGTCGGCGGGGCTGCGCGGCCGGGACTAGGCGGGTGGTGAGCGGCCGGGCGATGCTGGGCTGTGCCCTCCGCCGGAGTGGGCTGGGGAGGGCCTGCTCGGGCACCGCGGCCTCTTGCGGCCGCCGCGCAGGTGCCCGCCCCCGCCCGCGGGTGCCCGACACTCTCTGTGCCCGGGGACGTGACCGAGCCCGGGTCCGGCCTGAGCGCCGCGCCGCTCCCTTTGCCTGGACCTTTTTGTTTCTTTTCTTTTTTTAAAGCGTTTTTTTTTAAAAAAAAAATTCCCAAAAAGGTCATTTACGAGTAGTAGCATGAAAGAGGAGGAATGGGAACCGAAATAGCAGACCCAACTTCCGAGTTATGTTAATCATTGGGAATGGCCGGATCGGTTCTGGAGTCTACTCTCCCCCATAACAAACTCTGCCACCCGTTGAGGAACCTGTTTTGGTGGTCGCGTTTGTAGGGGGTCCGGTCCGGTCACGGTCTCCACTTGCAGTATTTGACTCAGCGTGAATCCTCCCAGAGTCATTTTCCTGCAGCCATCGACTATTGCCGCCGAACCCTCTGCACGCCTTAGGAGTGTTCGTTTTTGTTTTGTTTTTTGGACTAATTCGGAGTTTTGTTTGAGATTGCGGAGGGAACGTGTAGTTTGCGGCAGGGAGGTTCAAAAGTAGAAGGAAAGGCAGGGGAGTAGTTCGGAGTGAAGACGAGCACGGGGTGATGTTTGGGCACTAATGGATTGAGGGCAGATTGCTAACTTGCATTATTACTAGGTTGTTATTCTCTCCGCCATCCCGTGCACCTAGTGCGACCTGAACCCGGAATTAGTAAACACCCTCAGCTGTTTTCCCAATAGCCCTGATTCTTTCAGGAGATTTAAGACTCAGGAGATGGATTTGCACGATTTTCCAAGCCCTCACATACAGACCCGAAATACTCAATGCCCCAGCTAGTGTGAAAATACTTTCCAGCAATTAAAAGTCGAAGCGGGGTTCACTGCTGACTCTGGGCATGTTGTTTATTGTTTGTGCCCGTAATGTGTATGTCCATTTCAGTGTTGTCTGTTTTTAGTGTGCAGGTGATAGACTAGAGAACAAGACTTCGTCTCCGTAGCATCCTAGGTATGTGAGCATGCATAAGTACTTTCATGATAATAAGTTTTGTTTTTGAACTTATTGGAGTACTACGATCTTGCTTTTTTAATTTATTTTATTTAAGATTCTTTATGATTGCACATTAAAGAGCCAAGGGATGGGAATAAAGGGTGGTATCATTTCTTCAAAATAATTATTTGTACTAGAAGCCTAACTTCTTTTCTTCGACTTTTAAACAGAGCAGTCTGAATGCCAGAATGGATAACCGTTTTGCAACCGCATTTTGTAATTGCTTATGTGCTTAGCCTCATTTCCACCATCTACATGGCAGCCTCCATTAGCACAGACTTCTAGTATGAGTATCAAAGTCACTACAAAGAAAATTTCAGTGGAATTGAACAAAAGCCTTTGGGATGGGTTTGACAGTGATGAGACAGATGAAAAGACTTACAGTGATGCACTTTTCGATGTAATGGCACCCTGGGCTTGTGGAGACGCTGTATTACCAGACCCGAGCCTGCAGGTTGGTATAGCCCACCTTCAGAAGGACTGTTCCTTTCAAGTTCTGGGCCCTTTATTGATGCAGTAAGAAAGGATGGCGTTACGCTTATGTAGACCTTCTGCGGATGCTTGCTTTCCTTCCCTCTGCTCTTCTCTCTCTCTCAACTTCCATTAATTACCATGGTATTCAGTATCAATTAGATGAATAATGATTGTGCAGGAGCCATTTAAGTCTTTGTATTTATCTACTCGTTAACTTATTAATCTTAGGGCATACTGTGAGAGAATAATTGGAACATATATAAATGGGAAGACTTTTAAATGCTGTAAGAATTGAAAGTCAGAATTGAGTACAAAAAATGAATTGACAGTATGTGGCATATGCTGTTTAAGTAAATATCACTTTTCCCTACACCTTTGAGAGTATAATTAACCAACTCTGAATTTAAAACTTGGTCTAGTTGGGACCATAAAAATATTTTTACAATTTGCAAGTTAAAAACACTGAGTGCAGAAGTTAAACCTGAGAAATTATCTCATGTTTATTTTTTATGGGTTTTTTTTAAAAACTTTTTGCGATGTTCAGGGGTTACTCCTGGCTCTGCACTCAGGAATTACTCCTGCCTGTGTCGGGAGACCATACCGGATGTCGGGATCAATCCTGGGTTGGCTGTGAGCAAAACAAATGCCCTATACACTATACGTTTTCTCTGGCCCTTTATGTTCATACTTAACATTGCAAATAAGTGTTTTTTTTTTTTAGTAGAACAAAACTTTACGGTTTATTTCTGTTTATGTAGGAAAAACTTTTATGGGGAAAAACTTTTACAGTTTGTTTCTGTTTATGGTTGTATCTTTGGCCTCTATGGAAACACTGTTCAGCTGTAACAGTAGAGTTGAATTATTAGCAGAATTTGTATGGAGATTGATAGTTATATGGAGAAAAGAAAGCCCAGGGGAAAAGTTGCTTAAAATTCATTCTCCCCCAAAATGTTCAGTTCTACTTATGACTGTACAAGAGTATTTGCACTTTAATTTTAACTTTAATTTTAATTTGTACTTTAATTTCACCAATCAAGTTATCACTCAAGTATTTATTGCATTCTTCTTTGTTCCAGGTTGGAAGAAACTCAGGTTAAAAAAGAAAATTTATGCTTCTGGGGAGCTAATAGTCTAAAAAGGTGCAGGCAATAAACAGTAATGGTCTCAAGTAGAATAAGTAATTTTATAGTATGTTAGAAGATGGCACATGCTGTGTAAAATTCAGAAAAACAAAGTATTTAGAAATGCCTAGAGAAGTGGGATGTTGGGAAGCATAATAGATTTATCTGCATACCTCATAGAATTCAGTAATAGGATGCCACTCGAAGAGTAAGAAAAGAAAAGAAAGAGAAAAGAAAAGAAAAGAAAAAAGTATATCACCTATATCGTTAGGTGACAGGGATTGGCGAATGGATAATTGTAGAGGCAGGGTGAACTCAGTTTAGGTTAGAAGGAACAACCACTGCAAAGATCCTGTGGAAGAGCGTGCTGGAAATACTCAAGGACCTTTAGAAATTCCCTGGGTTAAAGTGGAGGGAGAGAGGAAAGTTCCATACTCTCTAGTACCTTGGGAGTCGGATGGGATGCATGATGGTGCTACTCTCAGAAATGATGAGGACCTTTGGTTTTTATCCTTCATCTGCTGAATTGGAGCTTGGGTTGGAGCATGTGAGAGTTGGGGCCAGGTGGGGAGAAAGTCAGCTCAAGTGGAAGCCTGGGGACCAGTTAGGGGCTATTGCACTAATCCAGACGAGAGATATTTTATGGCGCAGGCCAAAATGATAGCACTGAGCAAAGGCAGGCTGAGTATTTTGAAGGTAGATGCTCTGAGATTTCCTAGTGGTGCATGCTCATTACTCTAAAACTTGAGAGCCTGAAGAATTAGAGGATAACATTATTACCTGAAATGGAGAGAGAAAGTTCCCCTTAGTTTTTGTCTCCTTACATATCTGTTCTCATATTTTCTTATTTTCTTCCTGTGTCTTAAGCCGGTCAGTGATAACACTTATGTCCCCTGAGCATTGATGAAGCCTGCCTGTTACTAAAGGCCCAAAATTTGTTGACTCTCCCGAAATGTTCTTCCATGTTAATTTATATTTAGAGAATAATTACTGAAAGATCATTATTGGATGTTTTCTGTTTAAAACAAAAAAGTCATTATTGTCTGTTTTGTTTCAGAGTCCTTTGATATGGTCACAAAATGCGTTAGATTTCCCCCCTGAATGAGCAGTTCATGGAGAAGTTTGTTGATCCTGAAACCATAACAGTGGGATTGATCTGCTTGGACCTGTGAGTACATGGATCCGCAGAGCATTTGCGGAAAGGGTTTAATTTGAAAGCGTGTGGGCTATATCAGTGATGGTCAGGAGACTGTCTGGTGACAGGGATTGAATCCAGACCTTCTGTATATGCTGCCATCTTGATGGTCCTTTCCCAAAAGGATAGAATTTTATTTGCCTTTGGAAGTCTGTTTTGGGAATAAGGTAGTATATTCTGAAATATGATTTCTTAATGTGTTCCAGTGAACTTTCTTCCTGTTAGTGTATTTTATTTTAATATTTTACTTTTTATTGAGTCACGTGAGATAGACAGTTGCAAAGCTGTTCGTGATTTGGTTTTGGTCATTCGATGTTCCAACATGCATCCCTTATCGGTATACATTTCTCACACTACAGCCTCCAGTTACCCTACCACCCTGTTTAAAGAAGGGTGCTTGCAAACCACATTGCAAATGTGAAATTGAGAGACAATATAAGTATTCAGGACCCCCTGCGGTATATATTAAGGAGTCCGTTAAATAGAGAGTAAAGTTAATAGATATAAGTAATAAATTTCTTGATATGGGTTAAGCACTTCAGCAACGTGAATTGATGCAGGAAGTGTAAAAAAAAATTGATTGCGAATTATGAGTCAACTGAATTTAGGCCTGCCAAAAAGTGTTCTTTCTTAGGTAAGTAACTGAAGTGCAAATGTCAAACACAAATGAAGGTTTTTCTTTGGAGAATTGTGTTCCGTAATGGCCAGCTTCCCAATATGGTGTTTCCAATCTAGTTTAAAGGGTGCAAAATTTTTTTGGAGTTTGTCTGGAAGAATGACATGTCATGAGGGAAAACAGTGACTAAATGCAGGTATTCAGTTTTACGTGCAAATGTATTGGAGAGAATTTATTACCAAGAGTTTGAGAGGAAGTTAAGAGACTTTTTATATACTTCTGGAAAGTAACACCAGCATTAAAACTTAGTACCACGCTGGGAGAGAGCATGGCTGGTAAGGCACTTGCTTTGCACACACAGTTTCGCCCACGTTTGATCCCTACTGCCCTGTGTGGTTGCCTGAGTACCGCCGAGTGATCCCTGATGAGAGCCAGGGAGTAAACCCTGAACCACCAGGATCTAATCCCCCAGCACCATCAGGAATGATACTTGAGCACAGCCATGTGTTGTTCCCACACCACATAGCAGTAATATTTGTTCAAAATAAGTAAAAAATTTCTTTATCATCCTCAACCTAGGCAGAACATTTTAGTGCAGTTTGCCAAGCAGACCAGAGCAAAGATGGCAAGTGGGATTCTATCGAATTAAGAGGCCTCAGCACTGCAACGAGAAATGATAACTAGAATTAGAAAAGTAATCCCAATATGAGGAAATATTTGCCTACCACTTATCTGACAAAAGGTGATAACCAAAAATATATTAAGCACTTATAAAAATATAGTAACAAAATTTTATACAGTCCCAACAAAAAGTGCAGAGAGCAGATACTTCCCTTAAGAAGGCTTGCAGATGGCCAAGAGGCATATATAAAATAAGTAAATAAAAGTTACCACCACCAAGGAAATGCAAATCAAACAACAATGAGATAACAATCTCACTAACTTAAAAAAAGAACAGAAACTGACAGTGTTTGGTGTGGTTGTGGGGAAAAGAGAACCCACATCCACTGTGGTGGGAATGTCAACTGGTTTAGTCTTTTTGAAAAATAGTATGGACACTTCACAGAAAGCTAAGAATTGAACTTCCATACAACCGATTGATTCCATTTCTTTTGCATCTACCCTAGGGCCCCAAAACTTGAAAAGACATTTGTGCTTTGTGTATTGCAGAGCAGATCGGGGGAAATAACCTAGCTGTCTAAGAATAGTTGCTCTGGTAAGAGACATTGTGATACAGGGGCCAGAGCGAGAGAATATGGGTGGGTAACGTGCTTGCCTTGTGTGCAGAGCACCTAACCCTGCTTTAATCCCTGGCATCAGCTAGTGGTCCCTTGAACTCCACTAGAAGTAAGATCCAAGCATAGCCAGGTGGCCCGCAACCAAAAATAATTTGTGTATATATAATAATTTATATTATTATATAATAATATAATATTATTGGAGATTATATTATATATTATTATATTATGTTAATACTAATACACACACACACACACACACACCCAAACACACTGTCCAAGTGTAAGAAAGATGAAATCATGCAATTTGGATGAAACTGGAGAGTATTACACTGCGTAGTGTCAGGGATAGAGGCAGGCCAGGGGCGGGTGGGAAACAGGTCATTGGTGGAGGATAGGGAGGTGAAGGATTGGTGTTAGAGCATTGTACGCCTGAAACTCAACCATGAATATCTATAGCTTTGTAACTCACGGTGAGCTGAATAAAATATAAAATTGAAGGAAAATAAAGAGAAGAACAGATACGGAAAGATCTCTTATATAGGGGTTCTAAGAAATATAAAATTGGGAGTACCCATTGACAAAGTCAACTAACTTGAGAATTGGTCCGTAGAACTGAACATAATCTGGGGCATAGAGTGAGAGTACAGTGGGCAATTGACCCAGAGGTCCATCTACACATCCCAGATGGTCCTGTGAGCTCATCCAGGAGTGATCTTTGAGCCAGAGCAAAAAGAGTAGGTCCTGAGCGCCACTAGGTGTGACTGAAAACCCGCAACAGAAACTGAATTTAGGAAAGGGGGGTGTTGTAGGCAAGGACCCCGAGACTAGTGGAGGGAAGCAGCAGACGCCGGTGGAGTATGATCGTCAGAAGGGTGGGGTGCTGAAACTTCATTCATTAGTTTTGTTATTCACCCGGCTCAGGAAAATGGGGAGTAGGGTGGCAGGGGCCTGGCCAGGTCAGCATCGCATCTTTCAGCCCTTGCATTGAACCTTTGATCGTGAAAACGGGCAGAATTGCCGTGGTGGGACCTCACTTACCACCCCCACCCCCCAGCACACAGGATGCAGCCCCCACCCAGTGTGGATGTTTGCTTTAGTAAATAATTAACATTACTAGTAAGTTCATTTTAGTAGAAATGGGCGTGCTTTATAAACTGCCCACTTTCTTCCTGTATTGTAGGAAAACTGTTGGAAACCATGATAACATTTCCTTTTCTTACTCTAAAAATCAGATCTTTGCGGGCCAGTTTTTCTCCTACCTTTTTTTGAGTCTGGGCTTCTGATGTTCTTTGGGGCTCTCACGGACGTATGTGCCTGGTACGCCCGGAGTCCATACCCTGCTATAGCCACTGGCATTCTTCATCTCCCTTGGGTGAGTCACGTCCTCACTGGCCACACTTCTGGCCTTCGTCTCTCTATGAAACTGAGAGTTGGGATTTACTTGCATGTTATGGTGACTACCTTGTGCCAGGCAGTGAATACGCCACTGCTCATACAGATACTTACCTGGCTTTTGTTTTATTGTTTTCCAAATTTACCTGAAGGTCTTTTGCTTACGCTGAGCTCGGAGTTGGTTATTTGCGTTGCTGAAAATTGAACCTCCACAGAAACCTTACGCTGCCGCAAAACGTGACGTGAATTTGGATAGTCCCTTCTGCCTACCATGTGTGCCCGGCTCCCTTACCCCAGATTCATGGCAATTCTCTCCCTTCATCTGGGCCGCCCATAACAATCGCAAAAAGACACGCTTTCGAACAGCCCCTATGCGTATGTGGAGTAAGAAACTGCTTGCCGTAATGGCCAATTTTATTTTTAATATTCATTTTTTTCTCCATCTCCCTCCCACATTGTTTTAAAACTATGTGAGTGAGTGAATCTATTTTTTTCTCTAGCGGCTAATCCAGTCTGTTAATAAGACTAAAATTGACTGCATACATCTCCAGTTGACTTCATCGACAAACTAATCTTGGGTTCAGTCAAGACTAAAAGATGGGAAGACACGGCACATTGTTGTGAAAGAAAATGGGAGTGCAAAATCAACCCAAAAGTCTCGCTCCTGAGGTGGCCCTTAAGGCCTTTTCTCACTGCTTGAACTGTATCTGTTACCTGAAATATTTGTTTTCTTTGGTAACCTCTTATAGTGGTCAAAAACTTCATGTTTACTTTATTGTTATAGGGGTGCCAGTTCAGCCACAGCTGTTGTGTTTTCAAAGATCCAGCTGTATAAAATAGGGATGTTATCTAAAGGGAACCTTTTCTTCTTTTTGTACTTCAGTTTGTAGCTTTACTCGAGAAGTAGGACTAAAGTAACTGTTTATCTCCACTGTAACTGTTCCAAGGAAGGAAGAAAAATCAGATGATTTCCACTTGAAAATTTAACTTTATAGTTGCAAGAATTCCGAAGTTCAATCAGATAAGACGGAACTCTTGTTTCACGCTATTTCAGCCCGCATTTTTAGTTGAATTTTGGTACCCTAAAATAATTCTTAGGTTTTGCCCTTCCTTGTTCAAACCTTGTGCTTCTTGAGTGTTTCTTCACTCTCCCAAACCCCCACCCCTTTTAAAAACTTGAGTCAAATTCCCAACTGTTGTTTTGGTTCAATTCCAACCTAAGTACCTAACAAAAAGCGTTCCAACCATGATTTGACCCTCCAGAGCTAGGAAAACTCGCCACAAGATCTAAAGCTTTAGCTGGCTCAGTAACTTCAACTATGGTCTTTATTTTGGTAAGTACATGATGTGCCTTCCTTAGCCTGAATCCATTCCTTGTGTATCAAAATTATTTACTGTCTTTAATTAGTCATTTTTTTATATAAAGTAAACTATAAACTTATTGAACTTTTAAGAAATCTTATTTATTTATTCCATTACTCTAGCACTTGACAGATTAAAACAACTTAACAGGAATTCCACCACTGTCCTGAATCTGTCTTTTTAAAAATAGAAATGGAAGAGAGATCTTCTGTATTTATTGTTTTTCTTGAGTAGTTTGAGTTCAAGTGATACTTTGCGGTAGGCACTAGATAAAGGCCAGTACAGGATTGTGAGGGGAGATGGTCATTTCTCTGAAAGTGACTTTTGTTGCTTTATAAAAAGCCTGGTCTATATGTTTAGAATTGGGACTCTGGGACACACCGCTCCCCCAGTTGAAAATAAGGATATTACCTTTTAGTTTTTGAGAATTTTTGAAACATTTTCAGAGTTGTTTCAAATCTACTATACGTCTAGGTGGCTAATTTTCCATAGTCTCCCTTGGACTTGGATATTTGTCTGCATGTTGAAAGAGGTAATCTTTTTTTTTTAAGGATAACCACAAACAGGCAGAGGTTGCACAGATTTCCAGCTTGGAAGATAAACTGGCATATTAAATCATGATTCCTAGAACTGCCACTTAGCTTTCCGAGCTCATTCTTTTCCCATCAAATTCTCAGTTAGTTTCTGAGTGGTACCCCAGAAAGCCACTTTATTACTCTCTTTTAGAAATGGCTAGTGATTTAGTTTTAAACTTGTAACTCACCAAGAAATTTTGGTGCGCCGGCGCATTACTCTTGCAACAAGACAACAGGAATGGAATTTTCTTGCTTTAATATTTTTGAAACTGCACGATTTCTGGGTAGGGCAGAAGTGCCAAGAGCCTTCAATGAGTCTCCATAACCAGGCTTTTAGTCATTCAAATTGCCAAGGGCTAAGGATGCAGTGCTCAATCAAGACCCCACAGTGCCTGGGGTTTTAGCTTCCCAATGCGTCCCGAAGAGTGGCAGTAGAGGCTGCTCCAGAACTACTTTAGTAGTTCTAAGGAAACGATGTAGTACTGAGGACTGAAATCAAAATCAATTTCCACACAAAACCCAGCCTGACTTACCCACTATACTATTTCTCTGGCCTGTAAAGACAGGATTTGAAATTATGAGTCTTCAATATGACAAACTTCTTTAGAGGCCAGTAGTTTTTTGTTTTTCTATTTGCCTCAGCTACTGTATTTGGTCTAACCCCGGCAATGAATCTGTTAATTATACGCCTTATTAGTATCATTTAGGATGCATAATAAACTCAAGTGCTGAATATAATGATGAATTGATATTTAAAGCATACTGCATCTGAACCATCCTCATTATGAAGACCTTTCCCCCATGTAGAAAACCCCTGATTCTTTTAGAAATTTATTTTATTATATCACCGTGAAATATACAATTACAGAAACTGTTAAACCATTTGGGTTTTGATCATACAGTGTTCCAGCACCCATCTTTTCCTCTGAGTACATCTCCTGCACATTTATTGTCCCAGTTCCCTCCTCCCAGTCCACCTCCAGCATGCAGGTTCTACCTGTTTCTTTCC
>JAJIBD010031735.1:0-35018 GCA_021461705.1 Cryptotis parvus
GCTCAGAAAAAATGCTTTTTATTCTTTATATCCGGTATTTATGATCAGTTGTAGTTATCTTTCTCTGTATGGCTTAACATTATGCACTTGGATATTTTCTACATCTCAGGTACTGTAATGGCTCCACAATTAACCTTTGGAAGCATATATCCTTCTGAATTATTGTTTGCAAAGTATTTGGATAGATAGCTGTAGTAAAATTGCTTTGGACTATGATGTAGTTATTTTGAGCATCTAGATACCTCCATACTGACATACAAAAGAATTAGACCAGTTTATATTTCCACTAACAGTATATGAGGATGTAGGCTTTTATGTACAATCTCACCAGTACTAACAGTTTTTGATTTTGATTGTGTAATACAGTCTATACTTAGGGATGTTAAAAAACATCTTATTGTCATTTAATTCTGTATTTCTCTTTTTTTAAAAATAAGCATTTTCTTGAACTTATAGGCTATCTATATGTCTTGTTGGATAAGTGTTTATATATAAAACTATTGAAAGTTTCTTATGAGGTTGTATGTATTTTGACTTTTATGACTACTATAAGTTGATTTGTTATTCCTTATCAGATGTATGTTGCACTAGTACTTTCAACCATTCTGTAAGATATCTTTTTTGTTTTACTGATTATTACTTTCAATAATTTGCAAGTGGTTTTTAGTTTGATGTTGTAATGTTTCTTTACTTTTTGCTTGTTTTTTCCTTGCTACCAGAGTGAAGTTTCTAGACATAACTGAAGCAAACAGCATGGTGACTTTCTTATGTTTTCCTTTAATCATATTAAATAGTTATCACGTTTGTATGGTATAAAACAGTGGCCGAGAGTCTTTTTTTTTTTTTTTGGCAAAATATCTAGTTTTTAAAGCACTATTAGTTGAAATGTTTTATTATATGAAAATGATTATTTTGTTCTAAGTTTAGTGCCTATATATTGCAAATATATTTCTGAATTATTTATTCCACTAAACGCTATTCAAATACTCATACAATTTTGTTAACTTTTCAGCTTATAGTTATAGTTTGATGTTGGGAACATCAATTCATACTTTCCACATTTCATTTTTTAATAAGAAAATTTTGCTTTGGTTATTTGGTGTTTTTTGTGGTTCAACAGAAATTTAATTTATGTTTCTTCTGTCCTTTGAAGAACACCACTGGAATTTTGATATCAATTACATTGAATTTAGAAAATTTTTGGGCTAAGATAGTCTGGTTTCTTTTTTTTTTTTTTTTTTTCCCTAGGTCACACCGGCAATGCTCATGGGTATCTCCTGGCTCTGCACTCAAGAATTACTCCTGGCAGTACTCGAAGGAATATGGGATGCCGAGGAATCAGACTCGGGCCAGCATGAGGCGGCCGTGTGCAAGGAACCAGCGCCCTATTAGCTGGATAAGGTAGTCATTTTCATGTTAATAATTTAACTCTTGAGCGGGGGATATCGCTATTCCTAGCATTTTTAACAATGCCTTATTTCTCTTGTATGGGTGTTTTATGCTTTATTTAAGGTGACTACAACATTATACCACGGACAAACCTAGCAAGCTGCTCGTGTATTATTTTATATGCCAAATACCAGTAACATTTATATTAGGTCATTCCCGTGACCTAATATAATAGTTTGAGGCTCTTTAAGTTCCTGGAGCAAGCCGATGCCTTTGGATTCTACTAGCATGAATCAGGACATATGGAGGTATTACTGGTGCCGCTCCAGAAAATAGATGATTAACGGGAAGATAGTGATAGTGATAGTGATAGGTGTTTAGGGTCCTTTTGTTCAATGTATTCCTTGTTCTTAGATATTTTGGGGGTCAGGAAGTTAGGTCACTCAGGCTGTGCTCAAGCTTACTCATATCTTTGTGCTCAAGGGGACCACTTATGCTGATGCACCGTTTATAGCAACCAGATGTGAATCTTCGGTATTGAAACTGGGTCAGCTGCATTCAGAGGCCACATATTACCTGTTATACTATTTCTTTGACCCTTAATTTTGTTTAGACCAATTTTAAACACAAAACATAAAAGATAATGAGGTGATAAAGACTTCCCAAATGATGGATCAAGAGTAAAATCTGGGGAAAATTTGTGAGTAGAATTTCCCAAAGATGTTATAGTGCTCTGACCTGTTCTCTGATACAGTTATCTACTTCAGTAGAAATAGTGAGTAGGTAGTGGCTGATGCCTCACAAGTATGTTCAAGGGAAGTATTCTACTTCTTTTCTCATTGTGGAGGAACATTCCTTTTCCACTTCTTTGCCATTCAAGGTGTAAATATGTATGAATTCTCCACTCTTATTAGCTCCTGCCCCTTTCACTAATCCTACTTCCCAATGTTCTGTAGTTCTCCATACTAATGTTCATACCTCTATTATTTATTCATTTATTTATTTATCTATTTATCTATCCATCTATTTATTTATCTTTCTATCTAATTTATTTATGCATGTATCTATCTATCTATTTGTTTATTAATTATTTTGCTTTCACCAGGTCATACCAGGTGATACCTATGTGTACTCGTGGTTTTGCACTCAGGAATTACTCTTGATGGTGTTCAGGGGACCATAAGGAATGCGAGGATCAAACCCTGGTGTAGGCTCATGCAAGTCAAATGCCCTACCTGCTGGACTATTGCTCCAGCCCCTATTATTTTCTATTTTCTGTCCATAGCTATGATGTTACTCCCAGAGTGCCAGAAGGAATATTCTCTTTTCCTTTATTCTGGGCACTTGGGGATGGCTAAAATATGAACAAAAAACTAAATAATAGAACTCAATAGTAGACTCTGATGAAATGCAGGCAAGTTTTTGTGTATCATGTATTAGAAAACAATACTGACAGACTGTGCCCAAGATATTCTATGGCTTTAATAACTACTGGAACTCTTTCCTTTCTGTGCCAGCATTGGTCTCAAGACCTCTCTCTCTCTTCATTAAGTTGTTAATTATGACTGAAGAGGCAATTTATTAACTTCTTTTGTTGAGAGATATAATTGCAGGAGCTTGTCTCTGTCACAGTCTTCATTTCATAAAGAAACAAAAAATATTTTTGAAGAGAGCCTGCGATATATCAGGATTTATGGAATTTACTTTGCAAATAAACCACTTGGGTTAAATCCTGACATCTCATATTGTTTCTGAGCAAAACAGGAGTAATTCCTGAATGCAGAACCTAGGAAAACCACTCAGTCCTCCTGTGGAGAAAGCGCAAATTTTTGAAGGGCCAGAGAGAATAATCAACAGACTAAATGCATGGATTATATCTGAAACCTCTAGGAGTGCTCTTTAACATTGAATAGGTCCCTGAGCACATCCAGGAGTGAACCATACAACTTATTCAGCTATTCTATGAACACTGTCGTAAATGTTTGCAAACACACCCAAGCCAATTCATTTAGTTTAACAATGTACTATTATTAATACTAAATGATATATATCATTTAGTGAAAAAGGCACTAAATAATAAAGCTGATACAGCTGTGGCTCTAGATTGTTGGGTCTGGAGTGCTCTCTCTTCTGGGCTTGCTGGCTAGGTGATTGGGAGCTCGTAGCCACAACCATCAACACGGCAGCGAAGAAATGGGAAGTGGCGCCCAAATCCTTGCTCTAAGTCCGGCCAGCATGGCCCTCCTCTGCATGTGTGAGCGAACCCTTGAACCTATAGTTGGCCTCGGCCAGGGCTGGCCCTAGCAATTTACTGCCCTCCACAGCTCCATGGTTTAGCTTCCACTGAGGCCGAGTGGTAAAGCTGTGGGTCTGGAGTGTCTCTCTTCCTGTGTTGCCAGTGCAGCTGTGGGTCTGGAGTGGTTGGGTCTGGAGTGTCTCTCTTCTGGGTATTGTCATTGCAACTCTGGGTCTGTAGTGTCTGAACAGTCTTAGATAATACTGGAGAGTTAGAACCAGGTCCTTTCAGGATCGTTCACATTTATACATTGTATATAGTTTCTAGACAGGTTCTAGTAGTGGCCAGGACATCACAGTGAGCCAGCTTGAAGCCAGAGGAACCACCTATACCATGAGGTCAGTCAATCTCAACATCTGTGCTACACAACTTCTCAGAGCTCCAAACCTAGAGAAAAGCTGATATCTCCCCTGTTGAAGTTCATCAATGAATTCTTGGAAATAAGAGCATACTACTGAGAGTGTACCACCTACATGGCAAAGTCTGGCAAGCTACCTTTATTGTATTTGATATGCCAAAAAATCAGTAGCAATTTTAGACCTCATTCCCATGATCTGAAGGAATGGTTTGAGACTCTTCTTGTTCCTGGAGCAAGCAGATGCCCTTGGGCTACACTTGCTTACCTAGAGCGTATGGAGAATGTTACTGGTGCCCGCTCAAAGCACAAATCAATGAACAATAGAGGAGGAAGAAGTAATACAAGTGGAAAAAGAAAAATTTCCATAAACTACTTTTCCTGGTTTCATTACTCTTTACATTTATAATTCTGCATTCAAATACCTAGAATATATTAAGCATATAAAGCCTAATATTTTCCAAATTATGATAACGAAGAAAAATTTTGTTGAGCTACTGCTGATAACATTTTTGGGGTATATAATTTGTGGTAAAAAGAAAGAGAATGGGTTAAACAGTATGCAACAACTGACATGATTTCTTATATTAAAATGACAAAAAAATTTCCCAGCAACAGCTGGCATGAATCTGAAGAGTAAATGGGAAAATTCTCAAATACACAATATCTGAAGAGTTATTAAGATAAATTGACAAAAATGAGACATTAAAACACTATTAGTAGCCTTCTCTAACAATGAATAAAGTGTCACGAAATAAGATCAATTCAACTTAATTAATCAGATGAATTGAAAATTGTATATGAACAAAATATAGTTTCAGCAGTTCCAATATTCTGAAATAAATTTTTTAAATTCTAAAGAATAGTTTTTATTTTTAAAGAATTTTATACCTTATACAATCTGTTCATGTTACATGTAATATCATAAATATTTGAAGCAACATGAAGCTTATGAGCATTAAAATTAAAAGCTTAAAGGACAGGCACAGAACTTGCATTCATAAAACCTGAATTCAGCTGAAGGCCTTCATGGACTTTGTTCACCACAGTGTGACTTTTTGATGGCCTCAATTGTCGGGGCTATAGCCAGGACCATGCAAGTATTCTAGCTGTGCCAGACACCAAGGAATTTCAAAGTGAAATGCTTCTGGGAATGTCCTCCAGACCTCAAGCAAATAGGTAGTTCTTCAAGGTATACTTTGGAAAGTCAAGCACAGAAGGAGCCTTGATATGCATAAATATTGTTTGACTAGGAAAATAATATTTCAATAAGAAATAACCTTAAAGCTTAGTTTAAGAAGTACATTCCTTTTTGAGCTTTTTGTATGATAAATGTACATTATTTGAAAATGCATTATTAGGTGAGAAAAGACCTGTTATATATTTTAGAATTTATATGAGAAAAGAATATGGAAGTTCTTGGCAGTGATTCTCAATATATGAGATACAAATGTGGTAATTTGATTTACTAACCATTATTATCATGTCACTATCCCTTTTAATATCATCTTTATATTTCTATTAAACTCAATCATTGCAGTGAGCTAATGCTTTCTATCTGAATCTCACCTGTGCTAGTAGACCCAGGCATCAAGCTGCCAGGAACATTAAAGAGCCTCAAACCATTATATTGAAGTGCGGGAATGACTAATATAAAGAAATATTACTAATGGCGGCTTATATCAAATAAAAACAGCTACTTATGACTTGCCGTCAAGGTGGCGCCTTTGTTGTAGTCGCTCTAATAAAAACATTTATTGATGAACCAGTGGCGCTGCGGCTGGCAGCGGAGCCGAGCTGTGATAGTTTGGTCTGCTGGGTGGAGTAATGACTAATTGGGAAGTACAGATATGGAAGAGAATTGGGCCCCATGGGTAAAGGGGAGGTGGTCACAGCTTGTTGTGAGGCACTCTGCTGGGGTGTCAGGCCAAGGGCTAGAACCCGCCATGCCTCCCAGGTGTCTCACGATCAATACAACACAGGAAGAGCAAATAGCAGCTCTGTCCCTTGTCTGATAGGCTCTGGTTCAACATACCTGGGCGGATTGAAAAAAAAAAAAAACTGCTGCAAGGGTGGCTATCGATGATCCGGGCTGTAACGCATTGGTCTACACAGGTGGAGTTGTGGCGGAGAAGTCTGGATGTGGAAAATGGTGTGGGCCCCATGGAGTGGGGGGAGGGTGGTCTGGCATGTTGTGGGCTCTGCTGGGGTGGCAGGCCAGGGGCTAGAACCCGTCATGCCTCCCGGGCGCCTCACAAGCAACAAAGCACAGGGAGAGCAAGTAGCAGCTCTGCCCCATGTCTGAGTCTCTGGTTCAGCATACCTGGGCCAGATTAAAAAAAAACTTCTGCAGGGTGGCTGCCGATGATAATTAATTAATAACTAGATGATACAATGTCGGTTGTATCATCTAGTTCTCCTAGAATACTTTGATTTAGGCAATTTAATTACCAAATATTCTTAGGCAATTTATGTGCCAAATATTTAAAAAAACATAAAGAATGCAAGTTGAGAATTATTTGTGTTTAAAATTATAATAAGACAGGGCCAGAGCAATGAGACAGTGGGTAGGGAGCTTGCCTCCTTTCAAAGCAGACCAAGAGTTTAATCCCTGGCATCATATATGGTCCCCCAAGCACCGCCAGGAATGAATTCCTGAGTGTAAGGCCAAACGTAATCTATGAGCATTGCCAGTGTGACCCAAAAGGAAAAATGGGAAAAAAAAAAATAAAAAATAAGTACTAATAAATTCAAAGTGTGTATGTGTTTTCCAGACTTTTAAAAACTATTATTTACCAAGTAGAAGCATACATATAAATAAAGCTAAACCTCTGGAGCACCACAAAATTTTAAATCAGTAAGAAATTAGCTTAAAATAAACTGTACACTGCTCTTTTAGTTATACTTTGATTTTTTATTTTTAGATATTTATATAATTTTATTATAACTCTCTGAGATAGCCTTACATAAAGCTGTTAATGACAGGATTTCAGTCATATGGTTATTCATTGAGTTTTCTCAAAGCATGATGGTAGTAACAAGAAAAAATTGCGCAAAAATAAAATCCCTTACTCACATTATAGAAATTCAATATATTAATATTTATTTTTACATGTATTATTTGTATTAATATCTAAAAAACTTAGAAGGTGTTTATAATTTTTGTCATAATTCTAACTATAGAAAAATAACTTCAATTGTTTTATTACTTGTTATAATTTTATAAAAATATAGCAATGTTATAGATAAGTGTTGGCTATAGATACTAGCATAGCTTATTCTTAGTATAAAACAGAATCAATGATAGAGACAAATAACCCTCAAATATGTTGCATCAATAAATACAAAACATACTAAAGCTCTTTTATGACATTCTTGATGGGACTGGCAGAAGCTCCTAGTTAATTAATTAACTTGTTACTTATGTCTTCTATGCTAAAAGACCAGTTAAGACTGAAAAGTAAATAGGAGGATTTGTTTTTAATGATATTAATAATTTTTTTTCTGTATGTTGTCATTTTCCATCATTTGTAATGCATACATTAAATACATTGGCAGAGCCTGAGGAGCTACCAATGTCATATTTAGCTAAGTGATACCAGTAACAATTTTAGACCTCATTCCCATGACTTTATGGAATGGTTTGAGGGCTCTTTGTGTTCACAAAGTGAGCAGATGCCCTTGGGCTATCTCACATGTGACAGGACATATTGAGATATTACTGGTAGTGTCCACTCAAGCAAATTGATAGTCTATGGGAATACAGTGATACAGTGATAGTAGAATTATATAATGTAATAAATTTGTAATAAATGCTATACATTTAGATTAATTTTTATTATAAAATTTCTATGATATGGGAATAAATCTAAAATAATTGTATATAATCTGGTTTTTAGATGCATAAATATAAATTTAGTGATAAGTCACTCAAATGATGCTGCAAAATCCGCTAAAAATACTGACCAAATAGATTTTGGAACTTGATACACTGATTGGTATTTTCTTGGAGTTATTATTTATTACGGTTTATATTTTCCTGTGTTATATTCTTCTTTAGATCTGAGCAGAGAGAAGACCACTGTCACAAGAGAGTTTCTTGGTCGAACAATGGCCAAGTAATACATAACATATTTATTTTCAAGGGCTTCATAATAAAATACTACCAGTTGGGTGGGGAAAGATGTATAGTACTCTGCCATCCAAAAAATCCAAAATTAAGTGTCTGTATGTTTGTAGATTCTGTATCACAGGGGGGAAATCCATTCTTGACTCTTTTTTGACCAACCCCATGAATTTCAGACAATCCTTGTTTGCTATTTGGTTCATAAATAAAGCACTGAGAATTTCTGTTTCCTATCATCATATAATTCTTCAGAAATGGCATTCTTCGTATGTGCATATGTCCATCTTTTATCTCTCTTCCTTTTAAAAAGTTGTAGTCTTATTGAATTAATGATTTAATCTACAGTAGAATACCATCTAAATTACATCTTTATATTCTTTATGCCAAAGTCTTCATTCCATATAAAACCATCTTCTACCTCAATTGCTTATAGAATTGATTCTAATTCCTCACAACCACAGAAAGAGGTTCCACCATGGACTGAATGGAACCAGGAAGAGAGAGCAGCCTGGATATGATATGGGACAGCTAAGTGTTTGCTATTGCATACATGGTCTTAAAGCAAGCTCTTGTTCTGAACCTAAATAAATAGCAGGTCAAAGAGAAGAAGCTCTGTGTTTACCTAAAGCTAATGATAGGTCCTTGAGGGAGATTGGAATGATCATTCTGGTGAAAGAGGAATTCTGTGTGGATGATATGGTGTGACTTTCCCCCAGGGAAGGTCACCTTAAACCTGGGTGTAGATAAATGTCCGTCCTCTTACTATATCTATACAAAAATGACTAGAAACAACTATTGAAATAGTTGTTTATTAAACTCAACACAAAAAGAAAACACATTCTCAGATTTCACTCTAACCCCAGGGAGCAGGAGCAGGAGCCCCTAATTAGGTTTTTGCCCCTGGTGAAAAGGAAGACCTTCCCCCGCTGTTTTCAGACTAAAAAAGCCTTTTACCTTTTGCCTCCATCATTTAAAAAAAGTCCCTGCTTTTGTAAAGTCCTGGCCCTTGTCTTGTAAAACTGTAAAGGGTACTCTCTTGTTTTGTTAGGGGTAGAAGTGAGGTGTATTGACAGTAAGGGGGCTAAATGGCTCTATTCTTGGCTTCTCTCTCTCTCTCTGTCTCTCTCTCTCTCTGTGGATAATTAAAACTTTTGGACTTTTTCAAAGTACTGGTGGTCCTTCTTCTATGTCGATCAGCCAGAGGGATAGCTACCAAATGCAGCTGGGGACGCAATGGAACCCTAATACTGTTGGAACTCCAGACAGCTCTGATCCAGACCAGACACATCAGAGAGTTGTCGAAGATTCAAGAATCAGTGGGTATGAATAGGATTTAATAAATAATAATATCAATGCTTAGACACACAGAGAACTATAATAGAGATAAATATCAACACTTTAGAAGGAAGTCTTCAGAGCATAGAAAATTGCATATATAAAGAAGTATAATAACGAATTATGCTATGGTTCTGTTTTTATTAAAACGAGGAAGACCAAGGACCACACCACCTGAAAAGAATTACTTAAGTATGAACTTAACTTATTGTTTCTTGTGGTATCACTTTGGTTACAGACAAACTATATTTTAAGAATGGAGGCAAAAGAACTATGCTTCTAAATGATGAAATACTAAAGGAAATTATAAGCCACAGATGTTCTACAAAATTCCGAAGAACAATTTAGCCTACAAATAATGAATGTCAAAGCAAGCACCAGATTTTTTTAATGTAGAAACAGAACAAGTACTAAACAACTAAATAAATATTAAAAAAAAACTAAGATTTTCTATGGTATGTGGTATGCCACACACAGAAGTAGTCATCATAACTATTTCACCACTTGGAGAGCAGAGGGATGTGAAAATAAACTATATAGTATTACCCTTCCATTGTCTAAATGGAAACCATACTTCTAAGTAAACTGACTGTATAAGTTTGGCATTCATGCTATATTCAATTCTTGGACAATTATAAGCAATATACAATTTAAATTTATTTATATAATCTAAAAAAAAAAACTCCCCTTTTAAAAAAGCCATGAACTGAAAAACGAAGTACAAACTAAATGCTTGTAAATATAAATACATAAGTAAAACTAGGCAATTACATTTAAAATTTTGAAAGTAAAAACTTTCCTTATGTATAGCAGCACAGATGGAATAAAATAACTATATAAACAGACAATTTAATTATACAGCAGATAACAAGGGAACAAGAATTTGGAATCCCAAAGGGCTGAACAAATCTGTTATATTTTATGAGTAGTTCTTTAATTTTTGTACTAAACTTGATATAAAAATAATCCTTTACCTGTAAACACTGTCATGGTGGCTTGCCCCTGTTTTACTAACATCCAAGGAACAAATGGCTATACGCCCAGGACCATAGCCTGAACTGCCTACAATTGGTTGAGTATGGCTGTGGATAGCCTGAATCCCATAAGCAAAGGGAATCTCCCTCACCCCATCAAAGAATAGCAACTTCTAATAAGAGACTTTTCAACTATAAATAGTATAAAGGCGTAACTTTTATGAAATATAAATACCATAAAATTTACTGCAATCAGTTTTACTTTTGAGGTAGGTTGTTCTTTTGATTCACCTTCCTGTGTGTTAGATGTGGTAGGATGTCACCACAGTATTGTAGGAGGCTGAGCACTCATTAAGTCACTTAGATGAACCTTGTGATTCATTAATCTGGCATGTGAATATGGGCCCTCCATTTTCACTCTAAAGGTTTGTTCTTGTCATATGATTAGTAGCCGGACTATTAAACTATTAAAAGGAAGCGTTATTGGTAAATAAAGCCTGTCATGTTATCAGAATATGAAATGATATCGTAAATTTCTCAAAAAAATCAATATTTTATGCTGTAATGAGACTCAGACTTTGGACAGAAGGATCAAATTTGATCAAAACAATGATCTTACAATGAGAAAAGTTGGCTCAAAGTCTGGAAGCTGTATTGGAGCTGAGTAGCTTAACA
Organism: Cryptotis parvus; assembly: GCA_021461705.1. Classification (NCBI taxonomy): domain Eukaryota; kingdom Metazoa; phylum Chordata; class Mammalia; order Eulipotyphla; family Soricidae; genus Cryptotis; species Cryptotis parvus. The sequence continues at coordinate 11,151 of JAJIBD010031735.1, forward strand.
TAGCAATATATACTACAGGTACCAGTTAGATCCTAAATATGGGATAGACTGTGAGCACCACACAGAAGTGACTCCTGAGAATAGAGCTAAGAGCCAGAAGTAGTTCCTAAAACTCTATGGTGTTTTAAAAAGCCAAAAATTTGTCCCAGGATAAAAGAAATGCAGTCATGAATATGGCATGTGTTTGGATATTTGAAAGAACTATTAAGAAAACAGTGAGATCCGAACCATAAGGATCCCATATAGAGTCAAGGTTCATTTTGCTTTCATTTGCTTTTACTAACTTAATTTTGGGGTTGACATCTGGCTGTGTTCATGGTTAACTCAGGCTGTGTTCAGGGGATTACTCTTTGTAGGGCTTAGGCGAACATAATGAGTACTAGGGATCTAGGCATGGAACTTGCTCCTGTTGTGTACAAGACAAGGACTTTACCCACTGCACCTGTCTCCAAATCTTTTTAAATTTTATCATAAAAATTTTTCTTTAGCTCTTATTTTATAGTCAATTGCACTACCAGCTCGAGGTAGTCCCTGAACAACACAAGTATATTGCCCTGCTTCATTTCTGGTGTAGTAAAAATATGACATAATAAACAAACAGACAAATCAAAAGAGTTTGCCATACAACAAACAGTCGAAAAAACCACTCCAATGCATAGGTAAAGGCACGTTTAGAATTCCACGTAGAGGGCGGACCGGGTTCGATCCCGGCATCCCATATGGTCCCCGAGCACCGCCAGGAGTAATTCCTGAGTGCAGAGCCAGGAGAAACCTGAGCATTGCAGGTGTACCCAAAAGCAAAAAAAAAAAAAAAAAAAAAAGAATTCACATTAGAGGGCGGAGCGATAGTACAGCGGGGAGGCGTTTGCCTACCCCCTGCCCAACCCGCCTATACCGACCTAGGTTCGATCTCCGGCATCCCATATGGACCCTGAGCACCGCCAGGAGTAATTCCTGAGTGCAGAGCCAGGGTAACCCCTGAGCATCGTCGGGTGTGACCCAAAAAGCAAAATAAAATAAAATAAAATAAAAATAAGAATTCACGCATTAAGTTTTATAAAAGGACACACATATATGTTATCAGTTACTGGGAAAATCTGTGAGAACATATGGAAAATATGGCAAAGGATATCTAGAAACATACAATTCACAGAATCCAAGCAGTGAGTTAATTTAGTGATTTTAACAGTGAAATGAAGGGAGAATAAGCAATATACAAAAACACCCGAGCAGTTGTAAAATCTATACCGTTGAGTTCAGGATCTTGTGAAGATCTGGATTTTATTTTAGCCCAATTGTATGTTGGAATATTTTGTGAAGTTTTAGCTCTTAAGTAGGAAAACTAATGTTAAGAGTCCCAAAGTAGTGGAAAACTTAGATTTGAAATCACTGGCCCTAGAAACTGAGGGGATTTTTTGGGTTATCTTTCTTCTGATCTACCTCTTTTTTAATATTTTAATATACCACAAGGAGATAAACAATTACAAAATGTTTATATTTGGTTTGGTCATACAGTGTTCCAGCACCCACCAGAGACCGCTTCCCACCACCAATTCACTCCCTTTCCCCTAGCCTCTTTTTCTCTCTTACTCTTTCTCTCTCTCTTTTCTCTTCCTTCTCTTACATATTGTGGATTGTAATATATATACTTATAGGTTATCATGTGTATCTTTTGCCTATATTCAATGCTAGCTTCTATGTAAGTAATAGCACTTTCAACAATTATTGGCATACTGTTCCAATTTCTCTGTCTTACCTAACCTCTGCTCCTACAAGTTTGTGGTAATTTCCACCTTTGACAAGACCTCTGATCCACCTTTCACCTGACCTTGGATATTGGCAACGCGATGTACATACATATATGTATATATCTTTACATATATATATCTATAAACATATATACATATATATGTATAGATATATGCATATATGTATCTATGTCATGCATATAAATACAGTCATGTCTCTCTCTCCTTCTGGCTAATTTCACTCACCATGAGTCTTTCCATGTCTATCCTTTTATAGGCAAATTTCATAACTTCATTTTTCCTAACTAAACTGCATAGTATTCCATTGTGTAGATGTACCTAAGTTTCTTTTATCAGTCATCAATTCTAAGGAACTCTAGTTGTTTCCAGATTCTAGCTATTGTGATTAATGCTGCTATGAACATAAAAGCTAGGGATGGTGTTTCCGCTGCGTGTTTTATTTCATCCTGCTATTCTCTAGTCTTTCCTTCACAACTACCTCAGCTCTTCTTTTTTGAGCGTATCATATAGTTATCATCAAATTGCATTAGAAAACTTGTAAAAGTGATTAAGCTTAATATGTATTGAACACTCATGCAAAACATTTTATTTACTTTGCTCTGGTCAATGTATAGTTTATATATAATATTTCTGGAGTAATTCTAACTTTCTTTTCATATTCACTAGAAGCTTCAATAGCGGTTGGGATTAAAACTTATAAAAATTTTGGGTAAAACACTGCTAAATTCACTTAACAAATCTAAATTAATTGTGAATTAAGAACTAAGATAAATACTAGTTTCTAGTAGTGAAAGTATAATTTAATCAGATATTTTTCGTTATTCTACATTCATTTTTTTAAACTAAAGAGACCATTAATCTATCATTGATTCTTATTTTGTAGCTTTGACTATCTTTAAAGAGTAACATTGGTCGTAGAAAGATATCGGTGCAGATAGTTATTCTGAATATCAATAGTAGTTCTATAGATTATTTTATAAATTAATTATAGTTAGGGACAGATCCCAACCATGTTTGTTTAAAACATACTAAATTATACCGAAAAGTTTAGACATTCTATAATTTACTGAGTAAATGGAAGTATTTATCAAAATTTAGCATCAGAAATATAAGAAAAGTCAACAGTAACATAATAGAAAAAAAAAACCTTAGCTACTATATTTGTGATCCTGCTCCAAAGTCTCATAACTATGAGACAACCAAGAATAGAAAAATATTGTATTCTATTTTAATTTTTCTGTGAAAACTTGTATAATAATGTTGCTAAGATTTGTGTGATAAATCAGTTTATCTGAAATTAGGCAAGACTCTAATTCTTGTTAATGGGAAGCGAGAATGGTCAGCATCCTTCACCATCATCTCTACTTTAAAGAAATGCGCGGGACATGGAGAGTATCATGCTGAGTGAAATTAGTCAGAAGGAAAAGATATAGAATGACTGCATTCATTTGCTGGATATAAAAGAAGAAGGATGAGGACTAATATCAAGAGCTGGAAGTGAGACCTCGCAGGCTTGTCAGTGGTTGCAATCTACTACAGAGTGTGTGTGGGTCAAAAGTTAGGTAAGATAGAGAGGAAACAGGGTACTAATTATTGTTGGAAATGTGTATGAGATAGAACTGAGAATGGGAACATAAGCAAAAGGATATCTGAAATGATAACCCCTAAATACATGTTTTGCAAAAGTACAATGTGTAAGAGTAGGGGAGAGATAGACAGACAGACAGACAGACAGACAGACAGACAGACAGACAGACAGACAGACAGACAGACAGGCAAGAAGCAGGCAAGCAAGCAGGCAGGCAGGCAGACAGGCAGAGCAGGACGGCAGGCAGCAGACAGACAGACAGACAGACAGACAGACAAAGAAAATGTCACGGCCCAGAGGCGAGCAGGGGAGGGGAGAGAATCTAGGGACACTAGGAGAGATTAGTACTGGAACACTGTATGACTGAAAATCAATCATGAACCGTAGGTGTTTATCTTATGGTGGTATAGTACATTTTTTAAATCAACTAAAAAAAAAAAGTACAAATAATGCATTAATCTGTTATGGTAACTCTGTGTGTGGCATCCCAAAGGCACTAAAATTAACAATTTCACTAACAGGAGTCATATAAATATAGGTAAATGTCTGTATACTCTAACTTTTCTCTTTTAAATGGAATGATTAATTTTAATTTATCATTGCTACTTAGTAATGTAATTAGAATTACAGTTTCAATATTTTCATCTCACATTTTAATATGGAAATAGAGATAAAATATTACTTGTAAGTAAATTAAGTTATGACTAAGCAATTTATCACTAATAAATTTGAATAATGTATCCTAAAGAGACCTCAGTTCTATAATTAACTTTTGCAACACGATTAAGTTCATAATGAACCATTTGGTTCACATGCTTCCTAGTTTTATTTAGTAACTGGACCTAAAGTAAGCAATATACAACTGATTAAATTGATCAGATTATAACACACAAATATTCGAAGTGATGATTCAAATGGTGACCCTCTAAGTGTCATAATATTTAATTTGTATATAAATAAAACTTTTCAAATATTATTTGTTTCAAATATTATTATGGTGTTTGACAAAATTTTATATCTGTATTTCAGAATTTCCCAATGCCATATGGGAAATTTTCTTCATGTAAAGTTTGTATGCTCATTATTTGGGTTGGTTTAAAATGGAAAAATTCATTAAGTCTTTCACTCTCAAAACACAAGTATAGGCACTACATTTTTTTTTCTACAGAATTCATCTGCTAGAGCACTGGTTTTTCTTTCTTATAGACACACAAACTTATACTCTATTTATAAGCTTGCCATAATTTATTATAACTTTTCCTCTATAGGTACTTTTAACCCATTAAATTAGTAAGGTAAGGAAAAGTAAAGTAAGGAAAGCTTTCAGTCACTGTTAACTGAGACTATCTTTTACTCATCAATAATTCTATTTCACTTAATCAAATGTAGAATGTTAATTGTAATAAATATTATTTTGTAGTTAATAAAATTTTATAACTTATTAGAGAAATGGAAAAATCTTTCTCATAAAATAATGAATTTCTCCCGAACATATACAGAAACATGCAAAGATATACTAACTGTGAATATGCACTCAAAAGGCATATTTATATGCCTTCATTAAATAATTAGGTACCACAGTTTTGACAAATAATTTACAAATGATATTTACATTTTGGATCCTCCCTTTATAGCACTCTTTTTCAAGTAAAATTTCAAGTTTCATAGATGAGAACCAATCATTTTTGTTAAAAATAGAAAATAATAGAACAACTCATTTTTCAAATAATGATTTAGTACTTTTTAATGCTTAAGTTCTATGATATTCGAGTAACAAACAAGAATCTATCTGATGGGAGGCACAGTTTGAGGTGATATAGGATCAAACCCAGGTTGGCTACATACAAGGTAAGTGGATGAGCCCCTCTAACATACTGTATTTCTACAGTCATAAATTCAGATATTTTGACTTAAAGATCTCTTTGTGTGCCATTTAGTCTAATAACTAAAACAATTTTATCTCAAAATTATCTCTACTTGTAGAGTTAATAATAAAATACAGCTTCCGAATGTGACTATATAGTCATTTAGAGGATATGTGTGTGTGTCTTAAAAGATATTTCTTCTTTGCTCCATGAGTTCTTGATGTTGTGTATTTTTTTTTTTTGTGTGGGGGTCATACCTGGCAATGCTCAGGAGTTTCTCCTGGCTCTACACTCAGGGAATAACTCTTGGCTGATTTTCGGGGGGACCATATGGGATGCCAGAAGTGAACCCTAGCCTGCACAGGCTGGCCATATCCAAGGCAAATACCCTACCTGCTGGGCTGTATCCGGCCCCTTGATGTTGTGTATTAAATGAAGTTTTCTTACTCAACATGTTGTAGGGATAATAAAAGCTGGGGTAAATCTTAAATATACAATATATTTTATATCGTTTTTGTACCCTATTTTGGAGCTTCCCCCACCCATAGTGCTCAGAACTTACTACATCTCTGTACTTATAGATCACTTCTGGTGGTGCTCAGAGAGTGATAACGGATAACGGATATCAAATATCAAAGCCGGGTTACCTACATAAGGCAAACACTTACATGTTGTCCTATTGCTCCAAACTTATTCTTGAAATTATTTTAAAATACCTAAAGAGTATATGCTGAACAAAATAAATAAATCTTACTTATTACACAAATACTTAAAAGTCAGAAAGAGAGAGAGAGGGAAAGAAATAAAGCACCCGTCATGGAGGAGGGGTTGGGGAGGAGGGAACCAGGGACTGTTGGTGGTGGTGGGGAGATGGGCTCTGGTGGAGGATGGGTGCTGGAACACTGTATGACCAAAATCCCAATATGAACATCTTTTAAATGTATATCTCACTGTGAGGTATAATAAAATACTTTTAAAAAGCGCCAAGTGACTAACTTGAGTCTGCTGACAATAATTCCTGGTAACTATTGCTAATACTCTTGGTAATTTACAGATGCATGCACCCTTTCAGAGAGCCCAAGAAAGTTAAGATAGTATCCGTCCTCATGGCAGAGCCCCACGCAGCTGTCCATCATTGTCTCCGTATGTGAAAACGTTTAAAAAATGGATCTCATCCTGACTCTGAAAGAGCCCCAAATGTAGCCAAAGAAGGATGAGCAAGGAGTGGCTGACAAAATTTCAGGGCCGAACTAGACTGCCCAAAACATGAAGGACTAAAATTATTATCTGTACATTCAATGCACATATACACTAGCATCAGAACATATATCGAGGACTGGATGGTGCAAAAGCGAAAGATCAAGTCAAACATCATTGGTCTGATCAAGATGAGAAGGCGTCAATCACATCATGCCATCTTTGACACCAGAGAAGAACTATTTCTCTGAACATGTGAAACTCTTCAGAATGATACCATTTCACCGAAAAATGAGTAGAATGGGAAGGGACTGGGAGTTAAGAGAGATGGGTAGGAAACACACCACACCTCCTCTGCGCTGATGACATCATTCCAATAACACTAATAATAATACCAAATATTAGCCAAGCAGCACAAATGATGGATGGCTTAGACAAAAATTTAGGAGGATTGGACTACAGCTGAATCTCAACAAAATAATGTTCATGAGCGAACTAGTTCCAGATGTTCCATTCACTCTCAAGGAAAAACATCTCTGAATGCAGCTTTTATGTGTACCTCAGTGCAAGAACTCAACATGATGAATGACCTAGCATTTGAGCTAGCCCAGGAGGAAGAAACGCCACGGAACATCCTCAAGAGCATCAAAGAAATAGACAAAGGACCAAAGAACCTCTGGCACCATGCACATCTCTTGACTCCACTGTTCTCCCTGTATTAAAATATGCCTCAGAGACCAGGGCCCTCAGAAAGAAGGATGAAAACACTGTCCAGGTCTCCCAAAGAGGGAATCAAAAGCTATGCTTGGAATATCACGCCTCACTCAGAGTGAGAGAAGGAATCTGAAGTTCTGGCCTCCGTTGACTATCGAGAATCAGAGGACACTGCCTCATTTGTCAAGAATTAAAAAAAAATTTTTTAGAAAAGAGTCCCTTGTAGAAACTAAAGATATAATTCAAATATCAAGAGTGTGCTTTTATGAGGAGTCCCCTGGGCTCAATCTCCAGAAATTCTTGATCTTTAAATCAAACAAGAAGTTCCTGAACACCAAGAGTGCCAGTATGAGCTAAAACCCTTTCTCCCCCACAGCTCTCCTAATGTGTATATGACCATATGAAACATTTTTACTGAAAAATAATGTAATTGAAAAAGGTTGCACACAGGCAAAATATCTTCGGAACTACAATGTAAATAATATGTGTTTTATTGAATTATTATAATTTTATTTCTTATACTCAAGTTTATTATTTCTGATATCTAAACAATGGAGCAGATTATATATATGTATACATACAGATTATATATATATATATAAATCTGTATGTTCCCCTATCTCTTATGACTTGTATCAGTTGTCTTCCCATTTATTCATTGATTTGCTCAAGTGGGCACCAGTAACATCTTCATACTTTTCCTGTCACATACTAGGGTAGCCCAGGGCATCTGCTCACTCAAAGAAAAATGAAGAAGCTAAAACCATTCCTTCAGGTCATGAGAATAAGGGTCTATCAGTATTACTGTTTTTGACATATCAAATATGACCTAGTGGCTTTTCCAGGCTGGTGTGTGTGTGTGTGTGTGTGTGTGTGTGTTGTGTGTGTGTGTAGTGCGAGAGAGAGAGAATGGCTGTGGGGCCAAGGAGGGCCAGAGACTAGTAATCTTAAAACACTTGTGCCATTTATAGTCCCAAAGTGGAAGAGCATTTTTAAGTGTTATTTTTATCTCTAGAGTATGAAAATAGGAGTAATAGTCTAATGAGACTGTGGCTCAATAATTAAGCATTCATGCATTTGAGATTCCTATTTGTGCATTCTATTGGGCTTACAAGTGACTTTAAAACTATAGTTCTGTCTTTCAAAGTATATACAGGAATATAAAATAGCGTTAAAATAATTGTGAAGCAACTAAATATTAAGATAGGGATTATCCTATAATCCTTGAAGAAATTAACATAAGGATGATGTGATTAATAAAACAATTTAAAGATCAGTTAAATACATTTTGAAGATATTCATAAATTAAAATTGACGCAGAAAACTAGGAAGAGCATGCCAAGTAGTGTAGATGTTAAAGCAAATATTTAGAAACACCAGTGAAAATATACTTTGGAGTTCCTGGCTTTAGGGTGTGATTGCTCAGCATAGAAGATTAAATTGGAGCCAGAGTAGAAGGAATTTGGATAGAATTTCCATCTTAATTACAGTTTAGTTTTAAATACTTTTTTTCTCTTTTTGTGCCACACTTGGTGATGCTCAGTGTTTATTCCTTCTGTGAGGAATTACTAGTAGCATTTCTCAGGAGGGCCCATATAGAGTTTAGTGGATCCAACTCAGTTAGACTACTTGCAAGACAAATGCCGTAGTAGCTGTACTATCTCCAAACCCTGAGATTACAGTTAAAAGTAAGTAACAGGTGAAATAGTTCATCTATTATAAACAGACAGGCCTACACAAGTGCTTGGCATAAGGTCCTCCCATGAAAGAGAGGCAGAAAAACAAAAACTGCTGCTGATATAAAATAACTGTTTGTTTGAGAAAAAAAAACTACTAAAAGAAAATTTTATATTTGCATTAGAGAATGACAATATACCTATTCTCTTTATTGGTGGCTAAGAGAACAGTGTATACAGGTGAAGAATTAGTTCAAACAATTGTTCTTAAAATATCAGAAAATATGGGTCAGTTGTGGCTATAGTACAGCGTTTAGGGAGTTAAGCTTGCACACCCAGAACCTGGATCACTACAGCATAACCATATCTTCCTATGTGAGAGCCACCAGGGTGAACTGTGAGAACAGAGTCAGGAACACCATTTCTGGGAAACAATGCATATGGCCCCCAAATTAATAAAAGTAGACAAATAAAAGTATCAGCAAATGCCATTTTATTTGTGAATTTCTAATTAATAGAGTGGCTGCTAATGTTAGATAAATGGAGTGTGCATAGTGCATATAAAACTTCAGGAAAATGTTTGAACTTTCATGCCACAATGTAAAATTAAAGCAAGAAATGCGTCAAAAGGTCACTTGATCACTTGAATCCCGTTATTCATCGATTTGCTCGAGCGGGCACCAGTAACATTTCCATTGGACCCTATCACGTGCCAATGTAGCCCAATGGCATCTGGTTGATTCAGGAATATGAAGAGCCTCAAACTGTTCCTTCAGGGTCTTGACAAGGAAGTCTGACCATCTTGTAGGTGGGCGGCCACGTGATCTTTTGACATCCCGTGGGATCCAGTCGGTAATGGCTCTAGTCCAGCGGTTCTCTCCAAATCGCATTACATGCCCAGCCCATCTGATTTTTTGATGCCTTGGCAAGCGAGACAGCATCCCTGATTCTGGAATAGCGACGGAGGTCAGAACTCCAATTCCTTCTCTCACTTGAGTGAGGCGTGATATTCAAGCATAGCTCTTTCGATTCCTCTCTGGGAGACCCGAACAGCATTCTCATCCTGCTTTCGTAGGGCCCAGGTCTCTGAGGCGTATGTTAATGCAGGGAGAACGGTGGAGTCAAAGAGATGTGCCCGGAGCCGGAGGTTCTTTGTCCTTTTAGCTATTTCTTCGATGCCTTTGAAGGCATTCCATGCCGCTCTCTTCCTCCTCGCAGCTCAGGTTTTAGGTCGTTCATCATGTTGACTTCTCGACCTAGGTACACATAACTGCTGCATTCAGAGATGTTTGTTCCATTGAGAGTGAATGGGGCCTCTGGAACTAGTTCATTCTTCATAAACATAGTTTTCTTTAGATTCAGCTGTAGACCTATCTTTCCACATTCTCGGTCAAAGTCAGCCAGCATTTGTGCTGCTTGGCTAATGTTTGGTGTTATTAGAGCGATGTCATCAGCGAAGCGGAGGTGGTGTAGTTGCCGACCATCTATCTTCACTCCCATTCCTTCCCATTCTAATTGTCGCATGATGTTCTCGAGGGTGGCACTGAAGAGTTTTGGTGAAATGGTATCACCCTGTCGAACCCCTCTTTTGACATCAATGATCACTTCTTTGTAGAATGGTGAGATCCTGGTGGTGAATCCGTAATACAGCTCACGAAGGATCTTGATGTATTGGGTTTGAACACCCTGTTTGGCTAGGGCTTCATGACTGCTTCCAGTCTCCACAGAATCAAAGGCTTTCTGTAAATCAATGAGCGTGAGACAGAGCGGCATCTTGTACTCCCTACAAACCTCAATGAGCTTGGTTACTGTGTGGATATGGTCGATTGTGCTGAATCCTTTCCGGAAGCCTGCTTGCTCGCATGGTTGTCCTTCATCTAGTGTTCTGCTAATCCTGTTCAGGATGACTCGTGTAAACAGCTTGTAGATGGCGGACAACAGGCAGATGGGCGATAGTTGCCGATGTCGTGAATGTCTCCCTTCTTGAACAGTAGAACTGTCCTGCTGGTTTTCCATTGGGAGGGCACCTTGCATTCGGACAGGTAGCGTGTGAAGAGCCAAGCTAGTGTATTGATGAGTACTGATGGCAGATTCTTCAGGTGTTCGGGTCTGACTTTGTCTGGGCCTGGTGCTGTTCCCTTCTTTACCGACGAGATGGCATGTCGGATTTCAGAAGGGAGAACATTGGGAATGACATATCCATCCTGTGGAATTTGGTATGTGGGCAGGTGGATGTGGCTATCAAAGAGATTTGAGTAGAAGTCATGGATAATCTTCTCCACTGCCTTTCTGGAAGATGTGATAGATCCATCCAGGGCGTCGGAGGGCAGTCATCTTGGTCTTATAGTTGGCGAAGGACAGGCGGTGCGAATGCTTTTCCCGGCTTCTGCTGCATCTTCCAGTATTTCTGCTTTTCTCTCTTTGAGGTCTTCTTTTATCCCTTCTCTGCACCGTTTAGCAAGCTTGGATGTTAGCATTTGGTCTCCTGAGGCTCTGCACCTTCCACGTTGGCGGAATGAGCTCAAGAGTTTCTGAAGACAAGCCTCCTTTGTTCTCTCTCTGGCATTCTTCGCACAATCATGGAAGTGCTGAACCAGTTGGTTGTATTCTTCATCGATGTCATCAATGGTGGTATCTTCCCATGTTGCTGCAATGGTGCCAAAGAGTTCCCAGTTGGTGGTCGTTCTGGGAGTTCTCTTCTTAAACTTTGCAGCCTTTTCTCCCCGTTGCGGAAGTAGAATTTTGCACGAAGGAGGCGGTAGTCCGATCCTGTTTGGAATTTGGGGAAGACAGCAACATCAGTCAGACAAAACCATCGATTGTAGATGATGTGGTCAATTTCATTGTGGAACTGTCCACCAGGAGATTCCCATGTCCAATGTTTCGCTTCAGCTTTCTGGAACTGTGAGTTCCCATGAATGGCCTTGGTGGACATGATGAACTCAGATAGTCTCTCACTGTTTGTTCCATTCTAGGCCATGGGTCCCGATGTGGAGTTCTTCAGCCAATCTTCTCTGTCCTATCTTGGCATTAAAATCACCGACTATGATCTTGTAGAAAGTGTGATCTTTTTTATAGAACTCCTCCAGTTCCATGTAGAATTTCTCAATTTCATCTCCTTTGTATGTGGATGTTGGTGCGTAGACAATGAAGATAGAAATTGCTGGCAGTGGGCCACATCTCTTCAAGTGTAATTGTCCTATTCGGTTTGTTAGTCATTCAAATGAATCAATGTTGATGGCCATGTTCATGTTAACAAGGACACCTGCCGCCGACGCCTGTTTTGTCACATCTTCCAAGGAACAATTCTTCTCCGGTGTCAAATACAGCATGATTCGACTGACGCCTCCTTGTCAGTCAGACCAATGATGTCTTACTTAATCTTTTGTGCTTGCACCATCAAATCCTCAATATATGCTTCCGATGCCAGGTACATGCATTGAAAGTACAGACAGTCATTTTAGTCCTTCTTCGTTTTGGCATCCTAGAATGGCCGTGAAATTTTATTAGGCACTGCTTGTTCACCTTTCCTGCTGCTGCCATATTAAGTACACAGATAAACCCGACAGAGCAGAAACCATCTTTTCCCGTTGAAACCCCCTGCATTCCATGGACCACAAGAGCAACTTCCAACCTTGTTCCACTATCCCATTGGAACCCCAAAGAGCCGAGAGAAACCCTAACATCTTGCTGGCAGTGATCTTCACCATACATACTCTGCAGCTCTTAAGGTCTCCACCCAACAGATTAATCCAGTCTCCAGTTCGGCTTTTCAGAAACCCAGCCTACAAGGACCCACCTGCAGAGACCTGTCCTTCAGAGGAGAGTATTTCAAGCCCAGGGAATGCTTGAGCCACAGACACAGATACACCCAGCATAGCAGAAACAAGCTTCCCCATTGTGCTCGGACACACACCATCCACACTATTTACCTGCAAATTACCGTGAATATTCTACCCACCCATCTGATAGAGCCCCACAAAGTAATGAGAGTATAGAGCCCTAAAGGCAGAGCCTGGTAAGCTGTCTTATGCGTGTTCATATGCCAAAACCAGTAACAAAAATGTTTATTTTACTGACCCGAAAGAGCCCTTAATTTCTAGGTCAAAACATGTTTTTCCGGGGTTGCAAATTAGCAACCCTGGTAAAACATTTGCAACCCTGGAAGACTCATTCACTTCAGACCCACAGCTGCACTGCTCAGCCGGCCCCATGTGGAAGCAACCCATGGAGCTGACCTCCTGGTAAGGGCTCGGCCATCCCTGGCCGAGTCCAACATGGCTTCAAGGGTTTGCTCTCATGAGCTGGGGTGAGACCATGCTGGCCAGACTTGGAGTGGAGTTCTGGGCCCTGCCCTTTCCTCCGCCTCCATGCCAGTTGCCCTGGAAGAGAGAGACCCACCCACGCTAGACTGAGCTAATTTGCAACCCCAAAGAGATCCAGACCCATCCACTTCAGATCCACAGCTACGCTGCTTGGCTGACCTCATGTGGAAGCAACCCATGGAGCTGATCTCCTGTAAGGGGCTCGGCCATCCCCTGGCCGAGTCCAACATTGCTCAAAGGGTTTGCTCTCATGAGTGGGGAGAGACCATGCTGGCCGGACTTGGAGTGGAGTTTTGGGGCCCTGTCCTTTCCTCCGCCTCCATGCCAGTTGCCCCGGAAGAGAGACCCACCCATGCCAGGTCCACATGTCCCTTGGCATGCGGCCTCAAAGTGGCTGAGCGATATTTTTATAGGATACTGAATTTTGTATAAGGTTCTTCCCAATTTCTTTCACATTTATACATAGTAAACAGTTCTAGACAGGTTTTAACTGATACCAGTTAGCCTGGCAAGAAGCCAGAGCAAACCATACATCATTCAGTTAGTCATTCTTAACATCCAGACTCCATAGTTCCTCAGAGCTCCATCCAAGAAAACCTGATCTTCCCCCTTTAAGTTTCATCAGTAAATGCTCGGGTTGAGAGCCTTCTACTGAGACTATACAACCTACGGTAAAGCCTGGCAAGCTACCGTGTTTTATATACTTTTTATGCCAAAGACTAGTAACAACTATGGACCTCAGTTCCATAACCTGAAGAATGGTTCGGGCTCTTCCTGTCCCTGTAGCAAGTAGATGCTCTTGTGTTGCACTTGCTTGTGACAGGACCAATGGAGATGTTACTAGTGCCCACTCGAGCAAATTGATGAACAATGGGAAGACAGTGATACAGTGAAAACATGTTTTTGCTGCACTTACTTGTTTTACTTTTAGTTTTGGTTCAGGGTTGTGTGAGGCACAGTTGGCTTTGCTCAGGCCTTTCTTTTAGATCTGTGCTAGGGAAACATTTGTGGCAGAGTTCAGGGGCCCTATTGGAGTAAAGAATTCTGGTAGGATAGGCCATGGACAAAGTAAGAGTCTCGCCTCATGTACTCTTGAAAGTCTATTATTTTACAAATATTCATTTTGTCTCTAGAATTAATTGGTTTGGGTATTTGAATTTTAAATTAATTTCACCATAATATCTTTTATTTTATAAATTAAAAAAATAATTCCACAGAGTAATTTTATTGTATTAAATCTAGTTTCTAGTTCTATGCTATACATTTACACACAATTTAGTAATACCATGTTAATTAGAATTTAACTTTAATCAATTACTTTTTTCATAGTCAGAGATAAAGGGTTATTTGCAACAAGTGAGCATGTTGGAAGATATGGTTATTCCCTGAAGAATAATTTACAACTATATATTTTAATATCTTTGGTGAAAAAAGAGCTTCCATTCATATTTTTTAATGTCTTGAAAAATTATCTTATAAATTTTTAGATGAATCTGAAATCGTTTATGTGGATAATTTGGGTCACACCTAGAGGTTCTCAGGGTTCTGCACTCATGGATCATTCCTGGTGGAACTTTTGAGATGGAACCATTGTTGGTCATGTGCAAGGCAAAGCCATACCTGTGGTAGTATCGTACATACTCGTTCAAATTTGAATTTTTTTATAAAATGTTTAATTTTGTTCTTGTATATTTTATTATTACAGTAAAATATTTATTTTATTTATTAAATTTGGAGTTGTTAACTTATAAGTAATGTTATGATTTATAGTTATCTCATCTGAATAATATTACACAAAATTTTTCCACCTGTACTGTACACTGAAACAGAATATTGTTCATATTTATATTACTGTATAAGTTTTTGGTTTTAAAATTTGAGATGTCTTCATGTAGTTATGTATGGCATAGAGTAAGTAGGAAGATGATACAATTGAGAGTTGTAAGTAGGGCTAAGGTACAAGAATAATTGAGATTTTCATACCTGCCACTGCTATGTATGCTCAGCTGCAGTCCCTGTTCCAAAGACTAATAAATAAATCTCAAAAGATATCAGATAGTCTCAGTTATATATTTTGGAATTTCCTGTAGCAGTATCTCCAAATTCTAAAATCTAACATCCCAGAGGTACACCAGATTGTATGGGAAAGTAATGAATAGCCACTAACTTTGTTTAACAAAAACATTAACACAGAAGGCTTCACGTGCAACATCTTAGTAAACCTCCAGGCAAGGACTTAATGCCCCCTGGTGATATACAACAATTTTTACAATTTTATTACTGAAATATTTTTGATGATTCTTTTAGTCATTTAGTCATAAAAAGGAATATCAAATAATTTATTTCAGGCCTGTTAGGGATGAGGGGAGGTGTGATCATTGGTTGGGAAAATGGAAACAACCATGGAGGGAGTGACATGGTGGAATTGCATTGGAATACTGAATGCCTGTAACAAATCATCATGGCTAACTTTCCAAAACATGTTGCTTAGGTCAAGTGATTAAAAGGAAATAAAATGTTCCCAATAAACAATTTTGACAATGTTTGACAAGAGAAAAAGGAGGAATATAAGTATGCTGAGTAGGATATATGGAAAAAGTAAGGGCTAGCATAAAAGTTTCCATTTCTTGTATTTCATAGAAATAAGATTATACATCACTATACTCATAGTTTTGCAAAAATTATTATATCTTTATTTAATATATTGAACAGTGAAAGATAGCATTCACAATAATTGACACCAGCATCAAAATTATGAATATATTATTCAATGATCACTTTTAAAATATATTAAGTAGCAACATAGAATTCAGCCTTTCCATTCTGCACAAATATTTAAATGCAAATATATGTTCAGGTAGGACAGATTTTGTGTGTGTTTGTGTGTGTGTGTATGAAAAGCCAGTAAATGTGCTGTGAAAAATGTCAGACAATGAATTATTCTCTTACAATTATGTTCTTGCAATACATGTGGGTCGTTAGGACATTCTCTAATAGAAAAGACAATGGAGGTCAGCTCTCCTTGTCTTTTATAGAACAATATAATGACCGTTATGAATTAAGATGAAGGATTAGCACCCATAACTAAATGGCCAACTCATAACCATCACAGTCCTGATCAAGATAATGATCATGTTGATGATTAATAAGATTATTAATTTTATATCTATCTCTGAAACTGCGTTAAGTTTTGTATCTAATCATTTATTACATTGACATAATATAATACTTGAGCTATGCATAATGGAGCTACATGTATGAATATAAGTCAGCTTTATAAAGCAAATTTCCTCAGTTTAAAAGTCAGTGACTGCTGTCTTGACATAACAGTTCTTTTGCAGTTGAACTCAAGTTGGAACCATGTGCAATTTTTTGTCTGATTCAGCACAATCTTCAATGAAATATAGATTATAAAATATACAAGGAAATATACAATGAATACAAAATTTACATGGAAAATACAGATAATTTGTGGAAAGTCAAATTAGTATATTCTTAGAAAAACAGCACCAAGGGCCAAACCAATAAAACAACAGGTAGGACAATTATTTGCCTTGCATGCTACAGACTCAGTTTTGATCCTGAGCACCCCAAATCACCCCAGAGCTTGCCAGTAACTCATAGCTGAGTGTGTCTGCCAACCTTAAAAAAACAAAATCAAATAAAACAAAAGAAAATGTCACCCCAACTTTCTCTAATGTCAAAGATAGAACTCTCGTGTTTGAACGTTATCTTCACTTTTCCTTTGAGTACCTATCATTCCACTACTCATTTTCCATGTATTGGTTTTATGTGTGATATTTTATTCTCAACTGGGAAAATATTGTCACTAGAAGCTACCACTTACACCATACAGTGAACTATTAAGTTAAAAATCCGTGTGATTGGGACCGAGTGATAATCCAGTGGGTAGGGCATTAGCCTTGCATGCAGCGGACCCGGGTTCAATCCCCAGGATCCCATATGGTCCCCAAGGACCGCCAGGAGTAGTTCCTGAGTGGAGAGCCAGGAGTTAGCCCTGAGCATTGGGGTGGACCCAAAAAAAAAAAATCCCTGTGACACAAGTCTATGCAGAATTGGGATGTATGCAGAGCATTGTTTTTTTAATTAATCAATATTATAAATATTTGATATTATCATGTAATCATATTGTTCATTCAGATATAGTATCAATATTTGAACAGCAAAAAGTTCAAATATACAGACTTAGAGATGATTTTGGTAATGTGACAAATGTTTGAGTCACTCTCATTTGACAAAGGTCTTTTTGGAATTTATAAAACAAATAAGTAATATTAAGAGAAGTTATATAACTTTAACAAAGTAATTCACGAACCATATCTAAACATTTACTATGGATTTCCCTATGATATTAGTAGTCCCTGAATGGGTTTTTATTCATTCAGAAAATATTAACTATTGATATATTACTTGTACATTTTTTCTGAGAAACTTAGAAATATTCACAAACCTGACATTTAGTGAGATATTAACTTGTGCATAGTCCTCTATTGTATGAAAAGTGAATTATAGATTAAAAATTAAAGTATATGGAATATTGCTCTTTCTCTGAGATATGATTTACCACTATCTTTTTCAGGAAAGACAAAATAAATGCTCTGAAAATAGTGGATGGAAGTAAACAATAGTCAACCCTGCTTTCCTGAAAATTCTGTGTGTGCATTGTTTTCATTGCTTTTTAGAAAGATAAATAAGCAGGAAGGCTAAATTCCTTATACTACATCTAACTTAATGGACTCAGAAATTAAATTATACAAGTACTACTAGAAGGAGTCTTTTCAAAATAATGTTTGAACCAAGCGCTATTAGATCATTTTCCTTTTAGTAAGTAGTTTGAATTATTGTTCTCTACCTGAATTAAATGTCTGTCCCTTTGTAAAATAAGTAAGCATAATTGAATTTATGTGTAGGTAAATGCTTGTTTTTTTTTCTATATAAAATAACTTGTCATGTACTAAATCATTTGACCTATCTTGGATATAGCAGGATTCCACTCCCCAAATTTATGTTTCTATTGGAAAGTGTTTAGAAAGAGAAAAAAAATTCTAAATGTTGGTCAAGGTTTGAACTTTTTTTTTTGTATTTCCTTAGAATATGTGAAAATGTTGCTAAAATGACACACTGGCATCCATCTATAGGGATAAAAACTCCGAATTATCATTCACACAGTAATTCTCAAAGGAGTTATTTGTAATAGAGGAGAAAGAACAAGTGAGTCCTTTTATAGTTCTTAACACCCCCATAATCATACGATCCTTAAAATGTTTGACTTAGAGGAGAGGTTCATGTATTTCCCTGTGATTACATAAAAGTTCTTGTAGATCCAAAATTTTTTTAAACAGGGACTTCTGAATGTCTTTATCTTCAGAGTCCTAGGAGAAGCTTACCAGCATTACTAGTATCTTGTTATAAATGAAGACATTAATGAACTCAGTGAAATGTAAGGTTTTAGGATTAGGTTAAGGATTAGGTTAAACTGAGTGTAGGTTTTCCATGGCAGAAGTTGAGGTGAATGTTACAATTCAATGAATGATAAATTTATGATAATTGCACATCTGTGGTGGAACTGGCGTTGGACTATTGAATACTTGAGCTAGCTCTACTTTTTAAACAACTCTATAAATCATGCAGTTTAAATAAAGTTTATTAAAAGTAGGGTAATTGGTAAGATTAGGCCAAGGCTGCAGTAACTGTGTTAGACTTAAGGATGGAGTTAGGGTTGATAATTGCATGGTAGACGTTGACAATGAGTTATGGTGAGACGATTACTAAATTTAGGTAAGATGGTGGGTACAGAAATGAGTAAAACAAATATTAACATAAACTTTGGAGTTGGAATTTTGGTTTATCTATGGTAGAAAACCATAATAAATATTAATATGAGATTAATTTTAAATTCAAAGAAATTGATAAGGTTAGGGCAATCTAATATAAGTATCATGGCTTTGCTTACAGTTAGGATTTAGGATCTAGTCTGAATTAGAGTTAAGGCTTAGATTGGCAATGTTATAATTTGAAAGATAAAATGAGAGGCAAGTCATAGATTTAGGAAATTATTAAGGTAAGGCTAAGGAAAATGCAAGGATTAAGGTAAATTTATGCTTATGATTTAGATTTGTAATTAGTATTTAAGTTTGGTCATGGTAAAACTTGATAATGAAAGTAGTAATACCCAATTTATCTATACTACAAGTAATTTAAATTTAGTCCTTTTCTTCCTTCATGATGAATTCTAGCAAAGCTTATGAGGTAATTTGAGTTAATTTTCAAGGATTGCTTTAGTAACTCATTGGGGTGTATGGGGGTGAATTATTGTTCTATATGATTTTCAGAATGGTTTAATCTATTTCTTTGAAAATACCATCAGAATTCTCACAGGGACTTCATTAAAATTGCACAATGCTTGGGAGTACTGCAATTTTTTTTTTGCTTTTTTGGGTCAAACCCGGCAATGATCAAGGGTTTCTCCTGGCCTCTGCACTCAGGAATCTCCTGGCAGTACTCACGGACCATATGGGATGCTGGGGATTGAACCAGGGCCAGCATGGGTCGGCCGCATGCAAGGCAAAGGCCCTACCCTGGGCTATTGCTCCTGCCCATTTTGAAGATATGAGTTGTCCCAATCCATGAGCAGATAGTGTGTTTCCATTTTTAATACCCTCTTTTACTTATTGAAGTACAGTTTTGTATTTTATTTGTATACATCTTTCACATCTTTAGTTACACTAATTCCATGGTACTTGATTTTCTGAGGAACAATTTTGAACAGGATATTTTTCCATACCTCTCTCTTCTCCTCTCTTCTCTTTTATTATTTGCATATAGAAAAGGTGTAGCTTTTGTGTATTCACGTTTTGTTGCCTGCAACTTATGTTATCATGTCATGCATAAGTGGTGAGGCTTCATTTGTTCCTTTTCTATCTAGATACCCTTGATATCTTTTGTCATGTTTAATTGCTTTGACAAGTACTTTCAGTACTATATTGGAACAGAAGTTGCAAGATTTGGGCAAACTTACCTTGTGCCTGATCTTAAGGTTAAGACTTTTAGGTTTTCTCTACTGTGTTTAATGTTCACTTGGCTTGTGGTAAATGCCTTTGGCTATGACATATAAAAGTTCCTTTAATTCTCATTTTTTCAGAGTTTTCTTACAATTGAGTGCTTTATCCTATCAAATGCTTTCCCTGCACTTATTTATGTGACAGTATGCATATTATTTATTCTCTGATATGGAGATATTGATTGTATTGTCTACATTAAACCAAATGTGCATACCTGGGATGAATCCCACTTGGTTATGGCGTATGATCCTTTTGATAAATTGTTAGATTATACTTGATAGCATTTTGTTGAAAACCTTTGCATCTACGTTTCTCAGAGATATTGACCTATATTTTCAGTTTTCTTAGTATGTCTCTGTCTGCTTTGATATTAGAGTGATATCTGCTTCTTAGAAACTGGGAGTATTAGTGCTTCTTCAATTTCTCAAAGATTCTGGAAAAGGAATGGCAGTAGTGTATTTTCAGATTTGAAATAAATCATTACTGAATTTATTTGGGCTAGAGCTTTTGTTTTTGGGTAGGATTTCAATTACCATTTCAATTACTTAAAAGTGGTAGGTTTGTTCAGATATTCTATATCTTCTTGGTTCTTTGGGAGATGTGTGTACTCAAGAATTTACTTATTTGTTCTAGTTTTCTCTTTTCATGTCATAAAGTTTCTCAAAGTAATCTCTGATGATCCTTTGAATTTCTGGGATTTTTTTTGTGAAGTTCTGCCTTTCATCATAGAGTTTATTAGGGATTTGTCTAATATTTTTCTTGGTGACTTACTAGCAGTTTATTGATTTTACTTTTTTTATAAAGGACCAGCTCTAGTTTATGTTAATAATTTGAATTGCTTTGTTTTCTAAAGCTCAGTAATTTCTGATCTAAGTTTTGCTATTTCTTTTCTTCCTGCCTATTTTGGGCTGCTTTTGCTCATAATTTTCCAGTATTTTAAGCTGTGCTGTCTAGTTATTTATGCACTTCCTTTTCTTCTTGCATGATGAATGCTTGCAAAGCATAAACCTTCCTCTTAGCACCACTTTTGCTCTGTGAAAAGTGGGAGGTAGTACTCATTCTCATTTATTTTCATAAGTCTTAAATTTCCTCTCTTATACATTGGTTGTTCATTAATTAGATGTTTAATTTTCAGGTTTTTGAGTTGTTTCTCAAGTTCTGTTTATAATTAATTTCAAATTTCAGTGCATCATGGCCTCAGAAGAGAGAGTTGATATGATTTGACTTTGTGGACAGAGGTATACTTTGTGTTCAGCAAGTGGTTTATTTTTGGGCAATGTCCATTAGCGTATTGACAGAGCAGTGAGTTTTCATGTTTTTGAGGAAGCAAAGCCCTATATACATTTACTAAATCCTCTCTCCCATTTTTTTACTTCAAATAAAGTATTTCTTTTTTAACTATAGTATAGTTAATTTATCAAAAAACTGAAGGAACAGTGTTGAAGCTTTCAACTCCTATTGTGTTGCTTCAATGTCTTTCTTAATGTCTATTAGCAGTTGTTTCCATAACTTCAAGCTGTAATATAAAGAGCAGTGATTAAAGAGTACATGTGGGAGCTGCCCAGATGGTGGTTGTCCAGGGTCCCCATCAGTATAGGGTCCATCAAGTTTCCACACTATGTTTGGGGCCAATGTCCTCAGCTCCATGGAATTGTGTGTGGAATTCTTGGAATATGTTTTCCCTAATCTTGGGCGATAAACATTATTTCAATTATATTGCTAGTCATTTTTCTATTAACATAGAGTAAGAGTCCTCAGATTAGGGTGACCTTTCCCAGGAGATGGCATCATAGTTCACACTGCATTCCTTTCACCATATTTATCATTCCAATCCCGTCAGCGTTCTATTGATCCATTACTTTTATTTAGGTAAACACAAAGCCCACTCTGTGACCTTGCTCTTTTAGCTTTGGTCAGAACAAAGCTTACCCCTAAGGTTTTGCTCTCAGGAGTAGGACAATTTGTTGTCAGATAGTCGTCTCTCTTCCTGATTCCATGCAGTCCCACTTGTGACCCTTCTTTTTCAGGGTGGAAAGAGTTGGCCACTATGGGGTGACTGACTGGAAAGCCTCAGAACGCCACACCTATCAAGGAAAACTCTGAGAGACCGGGTCCTATGCAAAAGCAAGGGGTTTTATTAATAAGCAGTATACCGGGCCCATAGCATGACCACAAGCGGTCAGTGGCTGAAGCCCGAGCCCTTCCAGGGAGGATCTTTTTAAGAGATAGTTCCTCTACTACAGAAAAAACCTGCGCATAAACATCCAATAGATTTGAAAATATTATATCAAGGTCTGCAAGCAGGCAGCCAATCACTTGTACCAAATAACCATCTCCCACCAATCAATCATTCTTAATACTTCTTTCTATATTTGGTGCGGCTAGATACACGTGTGGGATCATGGGTCAGCAACGGCTATGCTGGGCTGGGGTCTCATAACCCCTAAAAAGAATTTGTTCTGGGTCTTTTGCTAGATAACAAAAGGTTACTTCAAGATGAAAGGACACTCAGGTCCTAAATTGGTAACTTTCCATGGTAGGCCTGCCCTGGTTGGGAAAGGGGGTTTCTGCCTTCTTTCAGCTGTGAGAAATAAAATAAATATACAAGAAAACTGAGGCATTCAGTTAAGAAATATGATGCAAGCCTAAGAAGTAACTAATTTCTCGTAACTTCCTTGTATCTATACAAAAGGATTTAACTTCAACACAAGCACTGAAAGGGCACAGAGTGAAGAGAAGAGCAACAATTTTGCAAGATACTGCATTTGACCAGAAGGGTGACACCTACTGAGTAGAGAAACAGAGTACTCTAAACGGAAACCCAATTGTGTTGTGTGTTGTGGTAGAAGGCAGACATCACATTATTGAAATAGAGTTGGTATCCTGAGGTAGATCCTCAGGAGTATGATCAGATATTCTTCATGTAAGGAGAAAAAGAATATGATGCAGAGCAAGAAAAGCCCCTCTTCAACAAGTGCGTCAGGGAAAACTGGTCACCACTCGTAATAAAGATAGAAAAGACATCAGTGGTCTTTCTAATGCCATGGGCAAAAAGCCAAGAATCAAATGGATAAAACTTGATATCAGACCTAAATCCATCAAGTATGTAGAGGAAATACAAGAAAAATTGTCTTACTGTGTTTATACAAACAACTAGAAATATTATTGGAAATGATTGTTTACCAGGTAAGGATAAGAAAAAAAGGGCACACCTGAAGTTTTCCATAGTCCTGTGTGGGCATACAGCATCAGGAGCGCTGGGGCAAAGACCCTTGGTGTTTTGGTGTTTTAGCTCCAGTAAGGGAATCCTCTCACTCTTATTTTATTTCCGGGATTAATGGTCACTGTGTCTTGTGATCCTTTTCCCAACTTTTTGTAAAGTGTATTCCCCCCTGCAGATTTATTTTAATGGCTTTGCTCTGTGTGTGTGGAATTAGATGGAGTGAGGAGTAAATTGAGAATATAAAGAAGTTTCAAAATTTCTAGAGCTCTTGGTCTTGGTCACCTTGTCTATCAGTCATGGGGGAATAATTATCAGTCGGAAGTAGCCAAGAAACACTTTGAACCCCCAATATCTGTTTGGGACCCTGCTCAGCCCAACAGTAACATATTGAGACTGGTACCAGAGCTGTCACCTGCCACTAGAGGCCAT